>CAJVPT010002516.1:0-17467 GCA_910592055.1 Acaulospora colombiana
GACTCTTTAAGTTATACTTCAAGTTGTTTTAAGAAAAGTATTAAGACTTTATTAGCAAGGAAGTATAAAAACTTCTTATAAATATCTGTTTTGTGTGTGGTCAGAGACTCAGCAGAAAGAGTTTTTCAAAAATCAAATCAATTAGAATTTATCACTTATAATATAATATAACTATACAATAATAATACTATATCAATCTATATATATAAACTATTATGAATAAAGCAAAACAGATACTTCAGATAGTAAACAAAAGAGAAAAAGATATTATTAATATACTAATTCGACTAGCAAAGAAGCATAATGAAATAAGTCAGCTATGGGCTATATAACAAATCATCCAACAAAAAGATATAACTCTTCACAATACTATAATGACAGCTGCTCTGGAAACATGTATCATATTGGATAGCATCATCATTAAAATTCTAAAAATAGACAAAACAATATTTCACAAAAAGCAAATCCTTGTATAATATATTACCTATCTTTGGTATAATAGAAAGGAAAAAAAGGAAAATTTACTTCAACCCTATATAGAAGATAAATATCTAAATATAATCAAGAAAAAATTATCATAAACACAATTCACTTCAATGGAAATTACTATTGAATTAGAAAACAAATTAATATTGGACAATGAAATAATGATAATGGATAGTTAAGCATAAGAGAAAATAAAAGCAAAAACACTTAAAGGCAAAATTAATATAAACGAGTATAGCTTCTATACAACAAGAAACAGGCAAGCAGCCCCATTATTAAACCTCTATTTCATAAAAAAAAAGGGTAAATACAAAGTAGGGACAATGACAATCAATATTCTAGGAGACAATGAAAAAGAAACCAAAGTATATTTGGGTAATATACTAAAATTGCTATTAAATAAATATAACTTTCTTTAAAAAGAATTTATTAATGGAAACAAATGATTAAGCTTTTATTTAGAGGAAGAAGAAGATCTTCTCAAGTGTTTAAAAGAAATAAACAGAAAAAAAGAGGTCTTCTATTTACAATAGCTTGAAAAAAAATCATCAATCAAACATAAAATATGGAAATACTAGATAAAAAGGTTCTTTGATCAATAAAAGAAGGGAAAGAAAAAGATATATGGCATATTAGCTTAATAGATGTAGAATATAAAACTCCTCTTCACTTCATAAAAAATATCTAAAAAGATATGAAAGGTTCAAAATATATACATTTATAAGTTTAAAATAAAAACAAAGGTCAAGGCTTATATCAAGTGACATAGTTACTAGAAAATAAATTCAGAAACCTTATGGATAATCTCCTTAGAAATAGAAACTACTAGGGCTATCTTTTTCAAGAAAGAATTTACAAATAGAGAGATTAATGTTATCCTAATGGAATGGTACCAAAACTCTACAAAATTATTAGATACCAATAAGATCTACTTAAGCCTGGTAGTCAGAGCACTCAATGGTATAAAAAAAAAGATATGTTATATCCCAAGAAGCCCCTTTACACTGAAAAAACAGAACTTTACAGTTGTATACTTTGTAACAAGAGAAGCTCTCAACATATTATCTTGCAAGGGCTACATTTATTATAGAATATAAATAATACATTAGCAAAAAGTGAGAAGACTCTAGAAACAGAAAGAAAAAGAGCCAAGGTACAAAATAGAAAAATTGAAATAGACAACAAGGTACCCATGGACTTACTATTTAACAATAAATCAATAAGCTTCTTTTTCTTATCTAATAAAAGTCATTTGTCAGCAAGAAAGACACTTCCAAGAGACTTATCTTCAAGAAGTTAAAGAAAATCTTATAGAATTCAAACTGGAAGTATAAAACAAAGAAACAATGAATATACAAGGACCTAACCACAGGAAACAATAAAAAACTATTGGCAACCTAAGACACAACCATTATAACAGTTTTAATAAAAATGAGTCAAATACAGAAATGGAAAATGAGAAAGATCCACTATACCATATCTTAGTCAACTTAGAAAAACTAAATGGCAGAATAGTCAGACTAGAAGATAAGACAACCACCAATAGACAAACAAGATATAATAAAAGAGGAACAAATTGTTTCTAAAAAGGTATATTGATTGTTCAAAATAACAAGAGAGAAAATGAGCCTAAGAATAGATATACAGTATATAGTATAATATTAGAGATATTATTGATAAAGTTAGTCAACACAGCCTTATAGAAGAGATAAGTGAATAAGGTATAGGTATAATAGGGCTGTGTGAGACCAAGTTAATATATAGTAATGCAAAATGGGCTTTTGATAATCAGAAAGAGTACAAACACTTTCATAACATTAATAAAGATACTATATATAATATATAAATAAGTCTACTAATAAGAAAAGACCTTGAAAAACAAGTGATATTGGTAGACAAAGCAGATGGCTATATGATTGCTATAAATCTGTTAACAAGAAGAAATAAAATCTATATTATACAGGTTTATTATTCTATTAAATAGATATAGATATAAGAAAGTGCAAATCAATTTAATAAGTTTTATTAGGGAAAAACATATATATGGTTTTCACACAATCATAATATGTAACTTCAATGCAACATGCAATCTATTAAAGGATAAAACATCTTTCTTTAGAGCATGTTTCAGATCTTCTTGATATCCAAAGATTCTTCTATTCAACTTTTTTGATGAATAAAACTTTTTATATATATAAGTAATATAGAAGAAAAAAAATAAAACTCTAAAAAACAAGATGCCATAAGTAATAGCAGAATAGATTTCATTTAGATATTATAGAGCTTGGTAAAATATACAATTCTACAATTCAACAATCAAGATATAAAAGAGACTACTGGAAGTGATTACACTATACTACTAATAATATTATAAGAAAATAATCTATTTACAAGAAACAAAATTATTAAATACTATACAACAATTAAAACATGAAAATCGACCTAAAAGAAATATCTTCAGAACAATGGCAAGCCTTTCAAAAAAGTCTAAATTATAAGCTCAAAACCTTATTGGAGCCAATACTTAATAAGAAACCCAATTAAGATGAAAAAGAACTGCAAGCTAATAAAATCTAAAAAGCCTTTGAAAATCTAATTTGTAATATAGTCTTTAACAAATTAGCAACCAAAAAACAAATCTCAAATAAGGAAAGACAATATAAATATAGTCTGGAATTTATGCAATATAAAAAAGCTCTTTAATTAAAAACAGTTTTTAAGAAAACAAAGGTATCAAAAGAAATAGCAAAAGTGCAGGAACTCAGTATAGCTTTTGAAAAATATAATACCATCCATAATCCACACTACCAAATAGAAAAATATTGCATTTAATTTAGTATTTCTAATATCTCCTGAATATTTTTAAAAAAATATATCCAAGATATAATAGAGGGGCTTAAATTTATATGTCAAAACTTAGAAGCCAAAAAAATAAAAGAGAAGATCAAATTAACATTAGAACAAAAATGTGATGATCCCAAATACAATCAAAAGAAAATGGTAAGCTCACTAACAAATAAAGAAAGATACAAATAATACTTGATCAGGTCAATATCAAGCAAAATAGTATGGAATATATCACAATAAACAAAAAAGAGATTGAAAAAAAAATAAGATGATACCATCAAGAGGTCTTCAAAAAACATGATGCCAACTTTGATAATCTTACTGAAAAATGAAAAAGAGAATATACTCCAAACAATATATTCAAGATACATAGTATAATACTTTTCTAAAGCCAATTATATATAAAAAACTCTTTATGTACTTTAAAATAATAAAGCTTTAGGAAAATTTCAAATTAGTTATGAAATGCTAAAGAAGTTAGGGCAAAAAGGAAAAGAATACCTATAAAAAATATTAAATACCTTCTTAAGATGGGAAGTTATATTTATATATTGAAAACAAAGTCACATATACTCAATAGCTAAAACCAAAACCATGGGAATGTGAATTGGTAAACACAAAACCAATTATACTATTGGAAGTTATCAAAAAGTGTTTTATCAAAATCCTAATTACTAGAATAGAAAACATCTGCAAAAACAATAATATTCTCAAAGGTTCCAATTATATAGAATTACCAGGAAAAAATATAGTAGAATTTATTCAAATTCTCAATAATGTCTATTAATATGTAAAAGAAAACAAAAAAGAATTGTAAATACTTTTTCAAGATATAGCCATGGCATATAACACTATCAGTCTAGAAATACTAACAAAAGTAATGGAAAGAATAAAAGCTCTAAAGAATTTATCAATATTATGAGGAGCCTGTTTCAAAATAGAGAGTTTAAAGTAATATTTGAGGATGATTTCATGAAACTGATAAGAGCAGAAGATGGAATTGATCAAGAAGAAACTATCTTGCTATTTATGTAAAGAATCTTTTACAATCTCTTGCTATGTAAAATTCAAGAAAATGAAAAACATGGATATAAAATGATAGTCTCATGAAATCTTAAACTAAATAATAATATCACTAAGAGACTAGAATTAAGATATGTAGCTATAGCCTTTATAGATAATACTACTTGAATAGCAAGATCCAAAGAAGATATAAAAAAGATCCTAAAGATAGCAAAAATATTTTACAAAGCAAATAACTTCTAGATTAATAGTAGTAAATTGATACTAGTAACTATCAACAACTCTAATTTCTATTCAGAAGAAGTTCATATTGAAATTAATAAAGAAGAATTAGAGAATCAGATAGAGAAGAGCAAGCAAGATTTCTAGGGATTTAGATAGGCAATCAGAAAACTGCAATAGAAATTAAAGAAAGAGTATTAAAGAAATTAATATTCTTATCAGAGTTCTAAAAAACAAGAAGATAACAGATAAGTAAACACTCTACATACTAAATAGAGTATTTATTCCAATAATAGAGTTCAGAATGTAGCATAGTATATTGTCCTAGAAAATATACAATAATTTAATAACAGTATACTGCAAACTCTTTAAAAACAAAACTGTTTAATATAGATCTATTCCTAATAATATAATCTACTATTCAAAGATACATAATCTCAAAAGTATATGGATACTTCAAAAAGAAAGTCAAATTACAAAACTCTATAATAAAATAAATGATTAAGGTTCAGCAGGGCTTACTACAATTATTAGATTGAAATAAGCACAAATTAAACATTAGGAGTTTTGCAATCTTTTCTTATGTGAATTCTTATGCCATCTTGATAATAAAAAAATTTTTATATTATAGGTTCTAAAGCTAGTCAAGAACTATATACACAGATGGCACCTTCACTAGATGACCCACCAACAACAGAATGGGGATTGAATGGGTAATCCAAACAGAGTCAGAAGTGAACATTACCACATTCCAGGCAGAAACCTGAGACACCCTATCCTCCACCAGAGCTGAGTTAACAGTGATACTAACAGCAATCAGTACAATCGGCACAGAAAAAAAAAATAAATATAATTACAGACAGTCAAAGTACAATCAATGGAATAATAAGGCAAACCAAGACAGGCATCACCAGAAACAGAATAACAAAGAACCCAAACAGATGTTTGATCAATACAATTCTGGAAATCATAGAGACACAAAGAATAAAAGTCAAGTGAACAAAAATCAAAGGCTATATAGGCAATCGAGGAAACAAACTAGCAAATAAACTTGTAGTGACTACACTAACAGACAAGCCCAAGAATATCATCAGAGTACATGAACTAAACTCAACAGGTGACATGACAATACTCAGATGGGACAAAGCTTTTATAGATCTCCTCTTTAGCACTCTAGGAAAGACGCTCCTCAAAACCAAATGGACAAGCAAATGGAGAACACTGAGATGAACGCAAGACTGGCTCATGAGTGCAAAGTCCAGGAAGATAGACTGGAAACTAACCTTACAAACATTATCACCATCCAAGACTATATCACTACAAACTGATCAGGAGGACTGTAGAAACAGATTCTTCTGATGGAAGACTTGGATAAACGAATACCCCACATTGACAAACCTGCATACACGAAAATCACACTTATATAAAGACCCAACCTATATTATCTGTATGAGACAGAAAGAAAAAAATCTTCACCTCTTCACATGTGGACCAAACAAGATGAGACTTATGGAAAAGTATATGTCCTTCCTTACAGAAGAATGTGCAGCCAGGGCCAATGGCAACAAGCAAAATGAACCAATCCATAAAAAATGGCAACGATCACTTCAACCAGGAAGAACAGGACCAAATGCAATAGAATGGATAGATATCATTAGAGGAGTATTATATATAAGATGAAGCAAATGGCAGTCGAGATCACAGGTAACAAGGAAGCAGTGACAACAGCCTTAAAAATAGCAACAACACAGTTTTGGCAGGAGAAGAAAGAAGTCTAGAAACTAAGATGTAACCTGACTATAGAATGGGAAAAAACATAAAAGATCACCAAGAAAAAGAAGAAGGAGTGAACACGCAACGAGCACCACCAAACAATTAATAGCCCGCAAAGAGAAAAAAGACTGTCAAATATCAATGGATAACTATACATAGAGCTAACTAACCACACTATGAAAGAGACCCTAAAAAAGGGGTACTCGATCAACACAATTTTCTCATTAAATTTCAGTGTTAGTGGAGTCATGATATACTAACATTTACCAATAAGTGAATTGCAGTGAGTCACAGGATTCGTTAAAATACTGAGTCAATAGTTTTTTCCTATCATAAATGCATTTTCCCATAATTAAATTTATGTATAAAAGAAAGTATGAATGATTAAATAAAACTATATGGCATGACTTCACCAGCTTTATAAAAAAAAAAAAAGCTAGTCAAGAACTTGAAAATAACTTTTCAGAGTTAGAGTGGAATGATATTTTCAAATAAATCAAAGGCAACAGTCCAATTCAAGAACATTTAATACCTGAAGAATATAAAAAGACAATACTATCCTTATAAAACAATAGGTTAATGTGTATAATCAACTAATAAGCCAAAACCTTATAGAGTTTAGAAATTGGAGAATAGTTTAACTTATACAAAACACAAGCAAGGGCCAATTCCAGAATGATATGATATTTTGCAAAGACTATAATCAAAGAAAGTACAGAAGACCTTATAAAACTTGTGAAAAAGGGATAGGAAGAAAAATAGATGCCAAAATATATTAAGCTGAAACTTAACAAAGACAAAAGGAAGAAAACTTGAATAATTACTCAGGAAAAAAAGTTAGCAACTAGTGTTGGGAAAACTAATTTAAGAAAATAGCCAAGGTATAATCATAATTTGTTACTTTAATTAATAAGAAACAGAAGATGGTTTAGAAATAGTTTTTACTAAATATCCAGGATGTCTTCTAAGTAACAGAAAAAGAAATAAAGACAATATAGAAGTAGAATTAAATATAATCTATACTATATTATTTCTAAACTATCAAAAAAAAATCAGAAGAGCACAATCACTAAAGATTTCCTATTCCCTACTTGAGCTTGATAGAATAATAACAACAAGTATAGTTCCAAAAACCCAAGATCAAAGAAATAATCAAATTGAAAAAATGGAATGCATACTAATAAGAGATGGGGAACAAGAAATAATTAGAAATAATATTAAACAAGAAGTACTATATATCATGATCATCTACTTGAAATTCTTAAATATAATTAAGGATTACAAGAGAAGTTGATCTTCTATTCAGATAGATCTTGATCAATCATGGGAACAAAAATGCAAAAATGAGAGTAGCATAGATACAAATCTCAGAAGTTGGAAAAGAAAATGAATTTCAAATAGGAGTTAAAAACTGGCCTTCATTTACAAAAGTAGAATTGATGGCTTTAGTTATAATAGTTTTAGTAGTTCCAATAGACAGTACGGTAGAAATCTTTACTAATAATCAAGTCTACATCTTCAAATAGAAAAAACTCAAAAAAGAAGATCCCAAGATGATACACAAAAGATGGTTAAAAGAAAAGAACTGGTCATTATAAACAAAAATACTAGATTTCATAAAGAAAAAGCATATTTAACTGACTTTAGCTAAAGCCAAAGCTCACTCTAATAATCTATGAAATAAAGAAACAAATTGATTGGCCAAAGAAGCATTAAAGCTCTTAGCAATAAAATGGAATAGTCTCAAGTTAAGCAAGATATTTACAATAAGATTGTGACAAAAGTATATAATAGATAGTCTAATTTAACAGTTTATCAAATAAATCAATAAGTAATCAACTGTCTTGTTATGGACACAGCAACATAAAATAGAAACAAAATAATACCATCAAGTTCAAGAGCATCAAACCTATTCATGGGACCTGATATGAAATAGGTTAAAGGATAGTAGTACATAGAATACCTCTTTCAAAAGTTCACAAAGAAAAAGTTTTTTGAACAAATTAATCAACAATAAACTAACCTACCTAAGCAAACTAGTAATAAGAATATTTGACTTATACAAGTAAGCAAGCTATATAATATACAATTAACAAAAGGAGATAATTGAATATCTATTAGAATGTCCTGGTTACAAAAATGAAATCTTGATAGTATAGAAAAAAGGATTTAAAAATTTCTTAAAAAATTTAATAACTTGTATCAAGATAGAAAAAGAGAAGCAAATGAAAAGGTAATAAAACTATTAATTGACAATAGAAGAGAAAAAGGTGGATAGATAGATAAACTTTCAAACTTATAGAGGCAACTTTGTAAAATGATTCAAGCATACTTAGCTTTTATATAGGATTAGTAGAAAATGATATAATCAAAGAAGCTGCCAACCTAAATTGCCATGATAAAAAGATAGAAACAATAACAAAAAAATGGATTTTAAAATACAAAAAAAGATCTGCAACTAGATTCATAAACAAGTTTGGAATGTAAAATGTGAAAAAATCATATAATAAAAACAAGCATAAAGAATTAATAGAAAAGCAAAATACAAGAAGACCCAGAAGTAAGAAAACAAAATGTTCTGCAAAAAAATTCTAATCATAAAACTACAAGGCAAAAAGAAGATGAAAGAGAAAGTAAAAACAAAAACCTTATAGAAATTATAAGAAATGAAATTTAATATAGGACAAAATAATTGGATTTTAATTCTTGCCAAAACCTTAAAAAGTGATCTGCAATAGTGATTTGCAGGTAATAAAGTTAGAAGAGTTTCTATCTAAATTACCAATAAAGCAATAAATCACTCCTGAAGTTGCACTTAAATTTTTGAATAAAAACTTTAACAAGTAAATTAATTAGAGATTTAGCTCTAGTATTATATATACAGTGCCCTCTAATAATGATGCGCAAACTAATGACCACCTTCAAACACAAGCTTGGTCTAGCAAACACAATTCCTAACAGCATGCTTCACAATAATGCTGAATACAATATTATACATTTGTGGGACAGACAGCTGCTCTTACATACCACAAACTGGACATCACGCATCAACTCAAACAATATCACAGAAGAAATAGCAAGGGAAAGACTCCAATCATTATAAAACACATTTTGGTCCACAAAGGCAATAATGAATCACATACACACACCCCTCCTACCACAAGGAAGAAATCTTACTCATGACATAATATGGCTCCTCAGGACACATGGCTTCTCATTCCTGAACACTCTCAATGAATGGTATACAACAATTGCAGAAACTGACACACCAATTGAAGAAATCACCAGCACATCTTTCTATAATCAGCACAGAAAAAGCTTAAGAAAGCACAACATCCTCTTTATTGGTCAAATATTAAACAGAAATAGGAAAAAGATCTTACACTGGTGTCAGTTAATCAGACTTAACCACCAAACTATACAAGGTCATACCCCAGCCTGGTATTATACCTTGAAAGAAAGACTCCTGAAATGGATCACGAATTAACAGTCTCAACAGCCTACAATCAACCCCTTCCTACAGTGCACCAGATCAACTGATCAAAATACAGCAAGACCACACTGAATTAGCACAAAGTTGAATAATCAAACTATCATTGGAAGAAAACAAAGAAAGGTGAACGATCAAGTCACAGAATATAGACACTACAACAGGATCAACAACCAGTCCCCTTCAGTAGAATGCACAGGCTGTGCCATCAATAACCACAGCCAAAACCTTCATCTTTGCACCTTCTCAGCAAGCCGACAAAACTCAATTTGTATCCCAGTCCACAATAGTAGAGTAACTACGCGTGACATCCTCAATACTGAGAACAATACACTCAGGTGCAGAGTATCTCCAGACTCAGTGCAGACTTCACTGAACCTAATAGGCCACCAAGATATGGACTCGACAAGTAGCCAAGTAGAAATTCTCATACCAACAACACAAGACATCAACCAACTTCTAAACAAACTCTTTGACACTGATAGCAGTATTAAAAACAAACTATCTGAATTAGCCAGCAAAATCCAAAACAACATGATCTTTGACATATACACAGATGGATCACAATGAAGATGCAGACAAACTGACGAGTATTAACCCCAGATATGGCATGACTCCAAAAAGCAGACTGATAGCTATACACATTACAACCAATCCACAACTGACTCTTATTTCTCAATAAGACCACCAAATAATAGACATCCCAATCAAGACAATGACTAAATGCATTACAAAAGCAATACACTTAGCAAAGTGGAGACTCCTAAATCATACTAGAAACAACTTCAAAGATCCCATGATAGAAAAAATTCATTGGCCATCAACCATAGACAACCTACAACCAACTAAGATGAACAACTACTATACCAGCTGGCCTGACCAACAGCAAAGAAGATTTAGATTACTAATATGGAACGAAGAACTATTCACGAAAGCAAAACTCTTCAGCAGAATACCCAAACTGTACAAAATGACAGATGTATAAAATGTGGCCAAAGAGAATCCAATACACATCCATTTATCTGCCAAACACACCGGCATACAACAGGCAATTTTTTTATTAAAACCATAAAAAAGACTGTTACAAAATTCAGTGAACACAACAAAACCAAAGATACTTTATCAAAGTACTCAATCAATATTGCTCTACATTACAAATGATATCTAGAAATTGCTATTCGAGGAGGTATTCTAAAAGAAACAATCAGGATAATCAATGAATTAATTCCCAATCAAAACACAAGAAAAGTATATCTCCAAGAACTTACTCAAGAGATCATCAAGTATTTACAAGAAATATGGCACAACAGATGTGAGGATTTTCATAACTGGAAAAAACAACAAGGCATTACAAGAGCCGTGGAAAAGCTACATAAATATAGTACTGCCATACTAGATCCATGGATAGAAGAAAGAGAGAAACACATAAAAGAACAATTTACTTGCTTAGTTAACAAATATATTCATAATAGTATTAGATCGATCACAACCCTTATCATTTATTGGAAATTTTGTATAGTGCTAGCCCAGCCTTGGCAGGTTAGTTCCCCTGAAAGGGTGGCAACAAGCCATGAGGTAGGTTTTTCCCTTATCGAGCTTTATTTGGTAAACAAATGTAGTTATAGCATAGGCATATGTAACTTTCTACTAAATTCAAATAAAGCAAGGCTGAGCCAGCATTTAAAAAAAAAATAGTGCTCTCCAATAAATAAAGGATCACTTAAGAATTATTAAAATTAATTGAAAATTGTTTTTATATATCAAACATTTCATTTATTAATAAAAACTTATTTTATGTATTAAGTAAACATGGTCTATATAATGAATTCTATCTCCAGTAAAATTTTTATGAAATTTAAAATTACTTTTATTATTGCATTTAATGCATTATTTCCAAGTGAAAATTTTTTTATATTTTTGTTAAAATCTTGATATCCACTCAATTTTTATAACTATTGTTTTAATAAGCAATTTACTATTAGTAAATTTTGTTCAAAATATATTAAACTATTTAAATATAAAATTTTATTAATATTTAAATTTTTATTTAATAAAATGTATAGCATTTAAAAAATAACAAAATATTTAAAAATTATTATACTTAATTAGAAATAGTTTATATATATAAGGAAAATTCAAAGAAACAGTTTAATAACAATATATAATATCTTCAACTACACACCCTAATAGTGCCTAGACACATTAGTACCTCCTTTAGAGGACAACAAGCCACAATGGATATAATGCAAATTATATCAATTGGTTTTTTGTTTTGCTACACATAAAAATAATTTACAAAATTGCTTTGTAAATAAGAGTATATGTAATGTATATAATCCATAAAATAGGCAAAGTTGTATGTGAAAAAAAAAAAAAGTATATATATATATAACTTTTTATTTTATTAATACCATAAACTATTGCATACAATACCTTCCCTAAAGTAATACCCCCCCTTAAATAATATCTGGTAGTATTCAAGAAAATTGTTAATCAATAAATGATTACTATCTGGATATATTAAGCTAGAGCCAATAAAATTGCAATATGAATAGGCAAGTGAGAAATACATCAAATAATAATAAGACACTAAATATTCCACCATTTATACTACCCCCTTTCTAGTAGAATACCCCCCCTAGATACTAATCAATTTATCATGGGGGTAAATTGATTATACCCGGGATATTATATGCAGTAGTTTACGGTAATAACAGTTTTTATATATTAAGAAAACTTGTTCCTTATTATAAATTCTACTTATAGTAAAAATTATTATATTTGAATAAACTTATTTATTATTTTTTTTATTATAACCCTCTGCTAGACTAGTTATATATACTTTGTTAAACAATTGTAAGCTATATATTATATATACTGTATATCGCTAAAGCTAAATCTCTAACTCACTCGTCAAAGTCTTATATTTATCTAGGACTCTAAGTACAACTTCAGAGGGATTTATCACTCCATTAGTAGTTCAGGTGGAAACCCTTCCAACTTCTAATATCATCGCCCACAGGTTATTATTATAGATCACTGTATAATATTCTGACAAGGATCAAAATCCAATCACTTTATTCAATATTTAATCACGTTTCTTATAATTTCTACCAGGTTTTTGTTTTCCCTTTCTTTCACTTCTTCTCTTTGTCTTGTGCTTTTGTGACTATGATTATCTTGTGGATTTTACCTTCTTGCTTCTTGAGCCTTCTTATATTTTGCTCTTCTATCAATTCTTTGTTCTTGTTCCTATTCCATGATCATTTCACATCTCACATTCCAGACTTGTTTTTGGATCTGGTTGCAAATCTTCTTTTGTACTTTTAGAATCCCTTTTTTTGTCATTGTTCCCAGCTTCTTTCTATAACAGTTTAGGTTAGTAGCTTCTTTGATTGTATCACTTTCTATTAATCCTACGCAAAAGTTGAGAGTGCTTGAACCGGTTTGCGAGGCTGATTCTATTAGTCTGGAGGTCCCTTTATCTACAGTAATTTACCTTTTTCTTTTCTACTATCAACTGCTAGTTGTATTATTTTTTTGTTCACTTTCTTCTTACATTCTTAATACAACTTGTTAAATTCTTTAAGAAAAGTTTCAGATCCTTTTTGTTATGCCACTAGGATCTCAATCTTATGACCAGAACATTCTAATAAATGTTCTATAGTTTCTTGATGCTAATTATATGCTATATATTTTGCTTGCTTGTATAGGTCTGGTCTTCTTATTACTAGCTTACTTAAGGTAAGTAGTTCATTATTGGTCAATTTAATCAGGAAACTTCTTTTCTGTGAGCTTTTTAAGGAGATATTCCATGTATTTCTATCTTTTAATCTATCCCATGCCAGATCCCATAAGTAGGTTTGATGCTTGTGAACTTGGTGATGCTATTCTGTCTCTGTTCTATGTTATTGTATCTATAATAGAACCATTGATCTTTTATTGATTTGCTTGATGAACTGTTATATTAGACTGTCTACCACTTCTTCTTGCCACATAGTTTCTGTGAATATCTTGCTTGATTTGAGACTCTTCCATTCTATCACTGGTAGATTTAATACTTCTTTGGTCCTTTACCTGCTCCTTCATTTGATGGATCATTAAAGTGGGTTTTAACCTTGATCAAAGTTAGTTGGATATGCTTTTTCTTTATAAGATCTAGCATTCTCATCTATAATGACCAATTCTTTTCTTTTAACCATCTTTTGTGTGTCATTTTCAGGTCTTCTTTCTCTAGTTTTTTCCATTTAAAGATGCAGACTTGACTATCTGTGAAGATTTCGACAGTACTGTCTATCGAAGCTACTAAAGCTATTATAACTAGTGCTACCAGTTCTGCCCTTGTGAACAAGGGCTAGTTTGAGACTTCTATATGAATTTTACTTTCTTTTCCAGCTCCTTTTGTTTGTATCCATACTGCATCTATTTTTGTATTCTTATTTTTATGATCGATTAAGGATCTATTAGAGTAGAAGGTCAGCTTCTCCTGTAATCCTTGATTGTGCTAAAGAATTAAGTAAGCAATCTTGATATACTCCTTGCTTAATATTGTCTCTGAATATTTCTTGTTTCCAATTTCCTATTAACTTGTTTTATTTTTTCAATTTGGTCATTTGCTGGATTTTGGGTTTCTGAGACTATACTCTTGATCATTATATTATCTAGTTCCAATAGGGAACAAGGAATTTTTGGTGATTGTGCTCTTTTAGTATTTTTTTGATGATTTAAAATTGTTATTGTATAGACCAAATCTAATTCTATTTCTATACTATATTCATTTCCATTTCTATTGTTTAGTGAGCATCCTGCATATTTGGTAAGAACTGTTTCTAGACCATTTTCTGTTTCTTGATGGTTGAAATGATGAATTATTACATTACCTTGACTATTCTTCTAAATCAATTTTCCCCATACTATTTGTTGATTCTCATTCTGGATAACTATTCAAGTTTTCTTTCATTTATCTCTGCCAGATTCAGGTTTAGTACATTTTGGTAGCCACTTTTCTTCCTATCCCTTTTTTCAAAATGTTGTAAGGTTTTCTATACTTTCTTTAGCTATAGTTCTTTGTAGGATATCATACCATCCTGGAATAAGACCTTTGCTAGTATACTGGATAAGTTGAATTATTCTCTACTTTTTAAACTTTGTGGAATTTTGATTTAACAGTTGGTCTATATACATTAATCTATTATTTCATAAAGATGGTATTGTCATTCTATATTCTTCTACTGTTAGATATTCTTGAATTAGACTATTGCTTTTGATTCACTCGAAAATATCATTTCATTTCCAGTTCTGAAAAGTTAGTCCCAAGTTTTTAGTTAACTTTAGAACTTATAATGTAAAATTTCTTTTATCATCAAGATAATTTAGGGATTCATATTAAAGGAGATTGTGAAGTTTCCAATGCTTAATTTGTGCTTATTTTAACCTGATAATTGTCATAAGCCCTGTTGGACATTGATTGTTTATTCTATTACAAAGTCCAGTTATTTGGCTTTCTTTTTGGAGCATTCATATACTTTTAAGATTATGTATCTTCAGATGATAAATCACACTATTGGGAATAGATATACATAAGGCTACTTTGTTCTTGAAGAGCTTATGATATGCTGCTGTCAGGTTATTGCATATTTTTCAGAACAATATGTTGTGCTGCATTCTAAATTCTATTCTCAGAATCAATACTTTATTTAGTATATAAAAGGCTTGCTTATCAATGTTTTTGAGAACTCTCATAACAGTATTGATTTCTTTTAAGACCCTTTCTTTGAGTTTGATTACAGTTTTCTGATTACCTACCCATATTTCCAGGAATCTTGCTTGCTCTCTTCTGTCTAACTTTCTAACTACTTCTTTGTTGATTCCTGCATGAACTTCTTCTGGATAGTGGTTGGAATTATTAATAGTAACCAAAACTAACTTGTTGCTATTAATCTTAAAGTCATTTGCTTTGTAAAAGATTCTTGCTATTTTTAGGATCTTTTTTATATCTTCTTTGGACCTTGCTATTTATATGATATTATCCATGAAAGCTATGGCTGCGTGTCTTGATTTTAGCTTCTTAGTAGTGGTATTATTTAGATCAAGGTTCTATGAGACTTCCATTTTGTATCCCTGTTCTATGTTTTCTTGGATTTTGTATAGCAAAGGGTCATACAAAATTCTTTACATCAATGGTGAGATGGTTTCTCCTTGGTTTATTCCATCTCCTGCCCTTATTGGTTATGTGAGATTATTCTCAAATATTACTTTGAACTCTCTATTTTAGAACAGTCTTATCATGATCTTAATAAAACCTTTGGATGCCTTGATTCTTTCCATTACCTTGGTTAGCATTTTCAGACTAATGGTATCATATGCCCGACTATGTCTTGAAAGAGTATCCACGGCTTTTTTTTGTTTTCTTTTGCATCTTCACAGATGTTATTGAGAATTTGAATAGGTTCTACTGTGCTCTCTCTTGGCAATTCTGCATAGTTAGAACCCCTAAGAATATTGTTGATCTTGCAAATGTTTCCTATTCTGGTGGTTAGAATTTTGATGAAACGCTTTCTGATAACTTCCAATAATACAATTGATCTTGTATTTGCTAATTCACACTCCATAGTTTTGATTTAGCTATTGGATATATATGGATTTGTTTTCAACATACAGATGTAGCTTCCCATCTTAAGAAGGTATTCAACATCTTTTGCAAGTATTCTTTTCCTTCTTAACTCAATTTCTTTAGCATTTCATAGCTAATCTGGGATTTTCCTAAGGCTTTGTTATTTGGAAGCACACGGAGAGTTTTTTCCAGTTCTTTATGTGTGATTGGTTCTAGAAGATTGTCATATCATGCATCTTGGATGTACTGCTTGGGATTATATTTCTTTTTCCATTCTTCAGTAAGATTGGCAAAGTTGGTGTCTCACTTTTTGAAGGCCTCTTGATAGTATCTTCTTATTTCTTTTTCAATTTCTTTTTTGTTCATCATTATATATTTTATACTATTTTGCTTGACTTTAACCTGGTCAAGTACTATTTTGCTTCTTTCTTTGTTTGTTGGCAAGTTTACCATCTTCTTTTGATTGTGTTTGAAATCATCACATCTTAGTTCTAAAGCTGATTTGATCTCCTTTCTTACTTTTTTGACTTCTAAGTTTTGACTTATAAACTTGAACTCTTTTATTGCATCTTGGATATCTTTTTTCAAGAATATCTAGGAGATATTGGAGATGCTATATTGAATGTAATAGTTTTCTATCTGATTATGTGAATCATGGATAGCATTATGTTTTTCAATAGCTGTACTGAGCTCCTGCACCTTTGTTATTTCTTTTGATGCCTTCACTTTCTTAAAGACTGTTTTTAATTGAAGAGCTCTTCTATATTACATAAATTCTGGACTATATTTGTATCATTTCTTCTTATTTGATACCAGTTTTTTGGTTTCTAATTGTTAAAAGCTACACTACAAATTAGATCTTCGAAGGTTTTTCAGATTTTATTTGCTAGTAGTTCTCTTTCATTTTTATTAGGTTCCTTATTGAGTATAGGCTTTAAGGAAGTTTTAAGTTTATGGTTTAGGCTTTCTTGAAAGGCTTGCCATTGTTCAGGGAATGTTTCTTTTAGATCAAT
>CAJVPT010002517.1:0-17465 GCA_910592055.1 Acaulospora colombiana
ATAATACTTCAAAACAGTTAAAGATAGAACATTTCGAATGTATCAGCCCTATTAAAAACTGAGAATCAAAGCTAACTCAATGTTAAGATTGCATAGAAGGTACAAAGATAGAAGACCGATGTATAATCGAAACAAGTATAGGAAAAATACATATGGTCCCCTATCTCAATGCAAAATAGTCCATCAAAAGATTCCAATTACTAGAAATTCCAAGTTCAAGAGAAGCATTGGAAGGTATGATAGGTAGAAAAATATACAGTAACCAAGTAACTATCCAGAACGAAAGAGTATTACAAGTAAAGATAGAGGATTGGGAAACAAATATTATCAAAGATCATGTTGAAGAAGGTACCTATCAATCCCATCTGATCGAAATACTCAATCACAACAAGTAAAGAAAAGAACCAATAACATTCTATTCCAATGGGTTCCTCATTAACTATGGAAGTACAAATATGAAAATAGGAGCAGCATGAATACAGATAGGAGAAGCAAGAAGAGAAAGCAAATTTCAAACTGGAGTAAAGAATTGGCCTTCATCCACTAGAGCAGAACTAGTAGCGATAGTTACTATACTACTAGTAGCTCCAGTAGATAGCAAGATCGAAATCTTTACAGACAGCCAAGCCTGCAACTCGAGGTGGAAAACTATAGAAAAGGAGAATCCTAAAATGACCCACAAAAGATAATTAAAAGAACAAAACTGGTCCCTGTGAACACATATGCTAGATCTCGTAAAGAAAAAAAAGCTGGATCTCAAGCTTACCAAGGTCAAAATACACTCCAATATCCAGTATAACGAAGAGGCAGATGTTCTATTCAAAGAAGCACTAAGATTTCCAGTAATAAAATAAAAAAAATTGGTCTTGTCCAAAATGATTACAAAAATTAAATGGCAAAATATAGTGCTAGATACCCCAATAAGACAAACTATTAAAAAAATTAATAACAAAGTAACAGCCTATCAATAGACTACACAAGGTAGAATTGAAAGAAGATGGGATCAACAAATCCAAGTCCATCACAAATACACGCGGGATCTTATATGGGAACACTTTAATAAGGGACACACATGGAACACCTCATTTAAAAGCAAAGTTTTCTCACTAAACTAATCAATGATAAGCTATCAACACTTACGAAGTTGGCCATAAGAAAACCAGATCTTTACAAGCAAGTGAAATATATTGCGTATTGTCAGGAAGAGAAAATGACAGAACACTTGCTAGAATGCATAACTTACAAGACTCAATAGAATGAGGCATGGCAGAAAGGAATAAAAGGAGTCTTGAAAGAATTCAGAAAGCTCTTAAAAGAAAGGAAAATTGAATCAGAAGAGAAAGAGCTAAGCTTGAGAATAAATAATAGAATAAAAATATGAGAAATCGACAAACAGATGGCAAAACTGGTAGAAAAAAGCTCAAAAATCAGTTAGAACACACTTAGCTTCTGTATGGGACTAATAGAGGAAGAACTAGTTATCAATATAGCAGATTTGACATGTTATGTCAAGATAATTGGAAAAGAAGCTAGAAAATGGATAACAAAGATACAAGAAAAAGTACATAATAACTTTCAAAAGAAAATATAGAATGCAAGATGTGAAAAGGTGATTGAATGGAAACAGAAGTTAGGAATCTGCAAATATAACAAGAAAACAAGACCGTTATATCCACATAATCATGAAAAGATAGATAAAATTACTGAAAGTCGATCCAGTAAGAAATTGATATATGAAGAAAAAAAAGTCAAAGACAAGAAGTTGAAAGAAATCCTATTAAATGGAGTGAAGTATGGTATAAAGTGATTGGGGTTTTGATCTCTGTTAGAGCTCAAAAGAGTGATCTGCAGTGATAACCTGTGGGCAATGATGTTAGAAGTTGAAAGGGTCTTCACCTGAACCTCTAACGGAGCAATAAATCACTTCTAAAGTTGCACTTAGAAAGGTAATACAATCAAAATAAGTGAGTTAGTTAGAGATTTAGCTTTAACGTTTCATTTAATATGTACAGCTTACAAATGGTTAATAAAGCACACTTAACTAACCTGACAAAAAGTTAAAAAATAAAATAAAATAAAATAATGTAAAATTATTTTATTATAATTTAAAACATTCAAAAATCTCCAGAGTTCTATATATAAATCACCACTCCAGAGACTTCTAATGATTATGAAGTGTCTCCAGAGTTTTATACCCAAAAATCTCCAAAGATCTTTGTCAAAAAAATTTTCTAATGCATTAATAATAAAACAATAATCTATCAGTAGACACAACAAAATATAATGGAGAAAAAATGAAGTCAGCAGATTTCAGAATATCAGGCTTATACATGGAATTTATCGTAAATCACTGTATACAATATCTCTCCTAAAGTAATACCCCTCCTTAAATAATATCCAGTAGTATTCAAGAAAATTGTTACTCAATAAATGATTACTACCTGGGTATATTAAGCTAGAGTCAATAAAATTGCAATATGAATGGGCAAGTAAGAGATACGTCAGATGATAATAAGATATTAAATATCCTGTTATTTATACTACACCCCTTCTAGTAGAATACCTTTCCAGGTACAAATCAATTTATTATAGGGTAAATTGATTAATACCTGGAGTATTGTATGCAATAGTTTATGGTATTATAGAAAAGAATTAAAGATGGATACATATGAGATACATTTTTTAAACAATCCCAACAAAGAAGTTTTCTTATTAAACTGGTTAATAATGAGCTACCTACTCTAAGTAAGTTGATTATAAGAAGACTGAATCTATACAAGCAAGTGAGATATATTGCATATAGTTAAAGATAGGTTCCTAAAGGAAGAGGTAAGAAAAAAATTCAAATATCCCTCACTAGGAAACATTAAAATTTTTAAATTAATAATTATAAAAAAACTATTTACAATTGTTCTCTATTATTCAAATTATTGATTTATAGTATTTCCTAACTTTTGTTCCTATTAAAGTGAAAAGCTATGAATTTTGTCCCTCAAAAAGAGACATAAGTAATTTGTAAAATTTTATATGTTAAATATTTTAGGGACCCATCATTATATATAGTCAACAAGACAAAACTATAGAACACTTGTTAAAATGTTCAACCTATAAGAATCAATTAAAAGAGGTATGGAATAAAGAAGTAGATGAAATCATTAGAAATTTTAAAGAGCTACTAAGGAAAAAAAAGAGAAAAGCTAAAGAGAAAAATCTCAGATTAATCATTGATGATTGAGAAGAAATAGGAAAGTTTAATAAGTAGACCTCTAAAATAGTAAAACAGGTTTCTAAAACTAGCCAAGATATACTAAGTTTTTGTATTAGTCTTATAAGAACAAATATTATTCTAAAAATAGCAAATCTAAAATGTTAAGATAAACGTATAGGAAGAATAGCAAGAAAGTGAATAATAAAAATACAAAGAAAAGTCTGTAATCAAGTCCAAAAATAAGTCTAAAACAAGATATGCGAAAAGATAATTAAGTGAGAAAAAACACAAGGAATTAATAGAAAGAACAAGACAAAAAGACCTCCATATATTTCAAGCCAAAAAACTATATTTTTGAAGAAAAAAGATTCATTACTTAAAAAAGAAAACCTCAAAGATAAAAATTTCTGAGAAATTTTAACAAGAAGAGTAAAATATAAAATGAAATGATTGAGTTTTAAACTCTGTCAAAATCTTATAGGGTGATCTGCAATAGCGATCTGCAGGTAATGAAGTTAACAATTGGAAGGGTTTTTACCTGAATTACTAATGAAGCAATAAATCATTCTTGAAGTTGCACTTAGAGTTTTAATAATTCTTTTAAATAGAGATGAGTGAATTAGATAGAGACTTAACTTTAGCGATGCATTTTCTAATATAAAGTATATATATATATTTAATAAAGTACATATACCTAACCTGACAGAGGGTTTTAAAAAAAAAAAAAAAAAAGTAAAGTTTCTAAATAGTAAAATATTATAATTACAGTATTTATGAAATATAATATAAAAATTCTTTTGAATAAGTTAACCCATAATAAACTATTTATAATATTCAATCTAATAATAAAAAAATAAGATCAAAATAAGAGTAATAAATCTTTATATACAATAATAGAAAAAAATAGTAGAATATTTTATAAAATAATCAATTTATAGCTGTAGTATGTATCCATGCTGCTCGAATGAATATGTACTGTACATTTGATTAATAAACTTATTCACAAAAAAAAAAATAATTATCTTGGTTATCTTGGTTAATTATGCATGCAGATCATACGTATCGATAATTCAACTGGTAGAAAAAATTTTTTTTTGGTACGGGCAATAAAAAAATTCAGCCAGAATTAGTAGAAAATTCAAAAAAAAACTTTTTTCGACTAATTCATTTTTGCCACGTAATATACACATATATATATATCGGCGCATCTTGCTTCGTGTTTATTAAAACTCATCCATAATCCACAATGAAACTCAAAGATATTCCTCGTACGGCGACTTTTGCGTGGAGCCCTGGACAACAGTTACCTATCATCGCAACGGGTACCGTTGCGGGTGCCCTTGACGCCTCATTCTCGAATACTACACAACTAGAATTGTTTTCTTTAAAATCATATAAGCCAGAGACTGCCTTGGAATCGCAACCCGCTGGGGCAGTTAGCAGTAATGCAAGGTTTTTAGATTTTTCTTATTCAGGATTCATTTGCGTTGATCGACGCTAAATATCTAATGATACTGTAAATAAAACAGATTCAATCGCCTCGTTTGGGGAATTGCAAATGATAAGTCACATGGACTTATTGCTGGTGGAATGGAGAACGGAGAGTTGAATTTATGGGATCCCTCGATTATTCTGGAGGGTGACGAGTGAGTAACGATATAGTGTTTATTGGAGTTTGTGCGACCACGAAAATTTGTTTAACAAATAATTCCGTATTATGGAAGATTTGTAATTTTATCATTCTTATTATTTTAATTCTTAGTGCCGAAAAAGCCTTAGTCCTGAACAATACAACACACTCCGGGAATGTTCGCGGGCTACAATTTAATCCTTTTCAAAACAATTTGTTGGCATCCGCTGCGACGAATGGAGAGGTGAAATTTTTTGCTTTGAAATATTAAGACATAAATTATAACTAAAGTCGAATATTATTGAATGCAGATATTTATCTGGGATCTGTCCAACCCTGATAAACCCTATACGCCAGGAACAAGGTCGTTAAAGATGGAGGAAATAACGCATTTGTCCTGGAATAATCAAGTACAACATATTTTGGCGACTTCTTCGACCTCAGGTTATACCGTAATATGGGATTTGAAATCTAAGCGTGAGCTGGTGAATTTATCATACGCAGGCCCTTCAGGTTCCTTAACAAGTGGTTATGGCATGGGCTCTATAAATATTTCAGGGGCGAGTGGCAGAAGGGGGGTTACTGCAGTCGCATGGAACCCCGATATAGTGAGTTTACATTTTCTCTCAATATTTTACCATTAATTTCCTATACTAATTTAGTTTTGAAAAAATTTTTAAAGGCAACTCAAATAATAACTGCATCAGAAGATGACAATAATCCGGTGATCGTAATGTGGGATCTTCGTCATGCTCAAGCACCAGAAAAAGTATTATTACAAATTTGTGAATCATAAATTAGATGTCGTAATTTATCTAAATTGTATTTTGAACCAGGTTTTAACGGGACATCAAAAAGGCATTTTGTCCCTTTCTTGGTGTCAGAAAGACGCAGGCTTGTTGCTGTCTTGTGGAAAAGATAATCGAACCCTTTGTTGGAACCCCGGAACTGGAGAAATAATAGGAGAGGTATTATATATGAACGAAAAGCCCAAATATTCGTATATATAAACATTAATGATAAACATGATATCATTTAGCTTCCCCCAAGTTTGAATTGGGCCTTTGATGTACAATGGTATCCGGGAAATCCGGACTTATTTGCTTCCGCATCCTTTGATGGAAAGGTATTTATTATATATATATTTTTTAATCAGTTATATACCAATATAGCACTAATTCATGGTCTTTTTAAATGCCTTAAAGATTAGTGTTCATTCTCTACAATCTAGCCAAGGTCACCATGTCGAACAGAGGGATATATCAGACATTAATGATCCTTTTGCACCAATCACTTCTGTATATGAGCCGTCATTTTCATTAAAACAACCACCCAAATGGCTTAGAAGGCCGGTGGGAGCAAGCTTCGGCTTTGGTGGTAAACTGGTTACATTCCGCAATAAGTTACCATCTACCGATGCTGCTTCCACCAATAAACGTGTTGTATCAATGTACAGTATAGTTTCAGAACCAGAAGTTATACAAAGGTCTACTGAACTGGAATCTGCTATTGAAGAAAAATCACTTGGTGGTTTTTGCGAAAATCGAGAAAAGCAAGCGGTTGATGAATTCGAATCGGAGAATTGGAAAGTTCTCCATACTATGTTTAATGAAAACGAAAACGCACGAGAACAATTGGTTAAGCATCTTGGATTTTCAAAAGCAGACGTTTTTTCACAGATTTCAGCTGCGATAAATGCAATGAACTTAAATGAAACATCGAACGTGGATCAAATTACTTCAGAACCAATAGATTTGCAAGATACAACACAGCAACATGAAAATGATACCAGCGTTCCATCATCTACAGTCAATAATGACATTATTCAAGAAAGTGAAAATGGTGTTGCGGATTTGCCTTCGGAAAGGTCGGAAAGTGTAGATGAGCTTTTCTCTGGTCCAAATATTTCCGGAGAGGCATCCGATGCTTCTAATTTCTTTACTTCAGAAGTCATTCCCGATGCATTTCCTATAAAGAACGAATCATCATTTGATGTTAGCAACCTCAAAGCCTTCAAGTTTTATCCTGAACAAGAATCAGAGGTTGACAAACTGATCACAAGATCGATTGTGCTTGGTGATTTTGAAGCTGCTGTCAACTTATGTTTAGAGACAGATAGACTTTCAGATGCGGTTTTGTTGGCAGGTTGTGGTGGACCTGAACTTCTGCAGCGTACCCGAAAAGCTTATTTCGAAAGAAGAGCATCCACAGTTCCTTATTTGCGCCTCCTACAAAGTGTTGTTTCTGATGACTTATCAGACATTGTGTTTAACGCAGATTTATCTGAATGGCAAGAAATTGTAGTAGTTCTTTGCACATTTGCACGTTCTGAAGAATTTGGAGGACTATGTAATTCTCTAGGTCAGAGGCTAGAGCAAGAATATAAGAAATTAATCGAACACAATTTGACAATGGAATCTGGAACAAAGGCCTTGGAATACAGGAAAAATGCCGTATTGTGTTATCTTGCTGCCGGAAATTTGGAAAATGTTGTAAACATTTGGATTGCTGAACAGGAAGAACAAGAAAGAGATGAATTTGAACTGGAAGATTCTGCTGGTTCGAGGTACTCTTTCAGAGCAAGAACACTTCAAAGTTTAATCGAGAAAATAACCATCTTCCGTAAAGCTATTGATTATGTTGATTCTACGACTGTGCAAAATTTGGATTCCACAAACAACGAAGAAATTAATGAACAGTACAAATTAGCTGCACTTTATGATAAATACACTGAATACGCGGAATTTCTTGCCTCCCAAGGTCAATTGAACACCGCCCTCAAGTATTTGAATTTGACTCCATTAGGGTATAGAACTGCACCTAATGGTAAAGATTCATTAGCGATAATTAAGGAACGCATATATCATTCTGGTATTGATGTTGGAAGTACCAAGGAACCGTTGTTCCCATTTCCAGAAACTTATGTAGGTGCCGATAATGAAATTGATCAGACCACTGCTAATAGTGGCACAGGAGGAACTACATACAGTGCATCCCAAATAGATCCTAATGTAACACAAGAGGTGTATAATCAATATATTTATGATAAACCGCCCGTGGTTCCTAATGTTCCGTATCAACCCCAAATTCCACCTATCCAAAATGTTCAACATCCCCCACATCCCCAACACCCGAATTACAACCAATATGCACCGCCCCTTCCGTATCAGAATTTCCCTGGGTATAATCAACCATATCAAGATAATACTGGATTGATTCCTCAACTCCCTGTACCCAACGAAAATTATCAAAACTCAAATGCGCCACCAGCAGCCGAAGCTCCAACCGCTTTCAAAAAAGGTTTATCGAATTGGAATGATCCTCCGTTGGTACCTTCGGGTCAAACAGTAAGGAAACCCATTCAAAATAAGGTGAATAAGCTACCTCCGATCACATCACCTTTCCCAACCTCCTCTCCGATGCAACAGAGGGCATACAATCCTCCCCCACAAAACTTTGTAGCGACTCAACAAAACTTACCTGGAACTAATGCCATGCAACCTCCGCAAAATTTACCGGGGAACAATGCCATGTTGCCACCCCCACCACAAGTGAATCGAGCAGGAGGGCCAACCTACCCGAGTATGCCCCCTCAGACGGTAACACAACCTGCTTTCTACCCTCCTCCACCACGACCCGCACAAACTTCACAACCGTATACAACAGAACGTTCAACGCCTCCCCCTCCGCCTGTTAATACTGGTTACCAAGCCGGCGGTACGGGATATGTTCATCCGACAAGTGTTCCATATTCCGCAGCTAACGCAGGATACTCTGCACCGCTACCCCCACCACCACATGCTGCCCAACAGGTTGGTTTGCCAAATCAGCCTTCCCCTGTTATTCAGCCCGCCAGGACACCCACTCCGGCGAAAACACCTACACCTATTGATGATAAACATCGTAAATATTTTCTTATTTAATTTTATCAACTTCATTTATATCCGATGTAGCATTTTTAAATTTTTTATTTATTGTAGCTCCTGGCGACAGAACGCACATTCCAGTCTCACAAAAACCTATATATGATATACTAAATAATGAGCTGTTAAAGGCCCGACATAATTCACCCGTAAATAACTCCTCGAGTCATTTATTTCTACAATTTTGAAGATTTTACATTAACAAAAATTTGTTTTCAGCCTGCACAAAAAAGGTTGATAGATGATACTGAAAAGCGGATTAATATTCTCTTCGATGCTTTGAATAATGAAGAACTGTCGTCCAGCATAATTGATTCTTTGTCAACATTGGTTCAAGGTTATATCTCAATTATATGATGTATATTCTTTTAAAAAACTTTCGTATGGGATATTTTAATGATTCTCTTAATTTATATGTAATCAGCCCTGGAGTCACGCAATTATTCAGACGCACTCGGTATTCAGGTGCATTTGATGACTACTAAAATGGAGGAATGTGGAAAATGGTAATGACTTCAAATTAATTTTTACTTTTAATCTTGTACTTTCTACTTATTAGCATTCATGTGTTAAATTTACAGGGCCGTTGGAATAAAACAGCTAATCAACATTTTAAAGAACTTAAATTAATGCCATTTAGAATTTTTGTCTGATAGAAAAGTATGTGAAAATTAATTACAAAAAAAGTAAATTAATTTCTATTTGCGGTAATTGAAAAAATTGTACAATATACGATCCAACATCGATATATTTATGTACATGATTTTTAATTCGACGCGATTTTTAATTTGAAAACTTGATATTTATTTAGTTTTTGGAAGAAATTACTTATTAATAACTGTGTCTTTGATAAAAATAGAGTAAACTATAATTCGAGTAATGGTGTAAATTATATGAAAATCTTTAAAGTCAAAAAATCGCTGCCTATTATAATTTTATTTTATTTTTTTCGTTAATCCTTTGTCAGGTTAGCTGTGTTTACTTTATTAAACAAAGGTAGATTGTACATATATATTTATATGACACTAAAGTTAAATTTACAAATAACTCACTTGTTTTTGCCAAACTTGATTTCAAGTACAACTTTAGGGATTATTTGTTACTTTATTTATAGCATAATTTGAGTAAATACTTTTTTAACTTTTTTTTTTTTAATCAGTAACTATGTTATTAGAGCATGATATAAAAAAAATGTTTACAATATTATATGGATTTTTATATGTTGATTAACTTGTTTTTGTACATTATTAGTTAAAGGATTGTATTATTTAAAAAATATAAGAAGTTCATTAAGCTAGTTTATATTAAACAAAACAAAGTCTTAACTAAATACTTTAAATCTGATTTAAAAAACAATAATTTACTTTTTTAATAGATTAATATTAGAATCTTTATTTACTAAGATCTTTGTCTATAATTTGTTACTATATATTATTTAAAAAAAATTGAATTATTAAATTAAGACATTGAAAAAAGAAGAAAAAAAAACAATAATAATAATTTAAAAACTTTAAAAAGATTTTTATTTAAATAAATAAATTTCTTTCAAAAGAAATTTACTTAATTAAAATATTCTCTAACTTCAGATCATTTGAGAAACTTAGTTATTTCTAAGTAGAAAAATTTTAAGAAAAATATTTGAAAAATCTATTCTTTTATGAATATATAATTTTACTTATTATATTATATTATTGATATTAATATTATATAATAGAGTTTGTCTAATTAAAATAAAAAAAACCTCTTCAAAAACTTTTCTTAATCAAAATAAAAGCTTGAAAATCTTAACTTTTTTATAAAAAAACTTTTTACTATTTGAGAAACTTATTAAAAAATATATATATATATTTTTTTTAAGAAACTAGTTTACTCTTATATTCATATGTTATGTATTTTATTAATATAAGTAAAAAATATAGAAACAACTGGAATGAATAATTATCTATACTGTTTAAGGATTTACAAATTAACAAATAGTATAAAGAGCTAATTATTTATGTTTTATCTAATCAAAATAAAATAATTATATAACTGTCTAGTATAGATTAACTACTACAAAAACAAAATATAAAAATAATGATAATAATATGATATATAAGCTATATTAGTTTTTTATTTTACATGTAGACACTCCTTAGAATCTTAAACTTTACTAGACCTTTGTCAGCCAAGTGGCTTATTACTATTTCTAACAAAAAGGAGCTAATGTGTCAAGAATTTATCTAAAGTATCTAGTACCTCTGATATTGAAGATCTCTCATGTGAAACCTTAATCTTCACTAGTATTTAATCAAAAATTTTATTAAAAAAAAAGGTTGACTAGTACTATTCTTAAAAAGGTACTTTGTTGTTTTACAGGGTAATAGATAAAGATGAGTTCCTAAAGGAAGAGACAGGAATACAAATCAAATATTCTTCACTAGAAAATATTAAAATTTTTAAATTAATAATTATAAAAAAACTATTCATAATTGTTTTTTTTTTTTTTTTTTATCCTCTATCAAGTTAATTATGTGTGCTTTATTAAAAATTAGTATACTATACATGTAAAATGAATTGCTAAAGCTAAATCTCTAATTAACTCACTCATCTTGATTATTATCACTTGAAGTACAACTTCAGAAGTGATTAATCACTCCATTAGTAGCTCAGGTGAAAACTTTTCCAACTACTAATTTCATTGCCTGCAGATCACTACTGCAAATCCTCCTTATGAGTTCTGACAGAAGTTAAAACCCTAACTATCTTATTCTATGTTTTACTCCTTCTAGAAAGGTTTGTTTCAAACCTTTATCTTCAAGTTTTTCTTCTTTCTGTACAGACCTTTTCATAGTTGTGGTTTTGTTATTCTGGTTTAATAGACTGGCTAATCTTCTTATTTTGTCTTTTTTATAGATCCTTTTTGCTTGTTCTCACTTGAACACCTTTTGTTCCAAATCTTTTTTTAAAATTAATTGCAAACCTTCTTTTGCATTTTTACTATCCACTTTCAGACTTCTTTACCTATTCTTTTTTGGCAATATCTTAGATTTGACATTTTCAATATCTAATCACTTCATATTGGTCCCATGCAGAAGTTTAGTATATTCTGCCCTGTTTCTGCAATTTCTTCTATAAGTCTGGCTATATATTTGTTTAATTCTTCTAATTCTACTCTGTCTTCAACTAGAAGCCTTAGTTTTTTCTTTTTCATCTCTTTTCTTTTCTCATGCAAAAGTTTTTGAAAGTCTTTTAGAATGCCTTCAGCTTTTTTGTTCCAAATTTTCTGCCATTAGGCTTTATATGTTGGACATTTTAGTAGGTGTTCTATTGTTTCTACTTGTTGTTTGCATACTATACACTCTACTTGTTTATATAGATTTGGTCTTCTTATGGCCAATTTGAAAAGCATTGGTAACTCTTCATTAATTAATTTGATAAGAAAGCTTCTTTCTTGAAAATCTTTAAAGAAAGTGTTTCAAATGTGTCTATTTTTTATCCTTTCCCATATCAAATCCCATGTGTAGTCATATTGATCTTGAATATATTGATTCTATTTATTTGAAATTCTATTTTGTTTAGTCCATTGATGAGCTGTAACTTTGTTATTTATATTTTTAATAAACTGTTATATAGGATTATCTAAAGTCATTTCATGCCATTTGATTTCAGTAATAATTTTAAATGAAGTAAGATTCTTCCATTCAATCACAGGAAGCATTAAGGCTTCCTTTGCTAGAGTATCTACTTCTTTATTGTAAGGATTATTAGAGTGTACTTTGACTTTGACCAGTTTCAGATCCAATTCTTTTTTTTTAATAATTCCAACATTCTTACCTATAGGAACCAGTTCTTTTTCTTTAACCATCTTTTGTGAGTTCTTTTAGAATTCTCTTTCTCTATTATTTTTCACTTGACAATATAGGCTTGACTGTCTATAAAAATCTTGACCTTATTGTTTATTGAAACAACTAGTAATATTGTGACTATTGCTATTAGCTTGGCTCTAGTAGATGATGGTCAGTCACCTACTTCTATTTGGAACTTATTTTCTCTATCCTCTCTTCTTACTTGTACCCATGCTACTTCCATCTTTATTTTTTCACATCTATGGTCAATAAGAAATCCATCAGAGTAAAAAATCAATGTTTCTTTGAATTGTTAATTCTGTTGAAATATTTCAATTAGATGATCTTGATATACTCCTTCTTTTATATTATCTCTAATAATCTGCTCTCACTAATTCTCTATATCTATTTGACTTACTCTACTGTTCAGATTGGGTTTGGAATCATCTTGGGTTGTTTTTTCTATAGTTCTTTCTAAAACTATTTTGAAACTTGGAATATTTAACTACTGGGCTCTTCTTATGGATTTTCTTGTATTTAGATAGGAGACTTCATATGTTCTATTTTTTTTTTGTCTCTATTATACATTGATTTTTCACATTTTTACCTTCTGCACATTCTAAACATTTTGTTAGGCTGGTCTCCTGAGCATATGGGAACTTAGTACACTTGAAGTGTTCTATTTGTACTACTTGCTTGATATCTTCTGATCTTAGCTTTTCCTATATTATTTTTTGGTACCTATTACTTGTTACTACCCAGAGTGTTTGTCTTCTATTACGATCTGAATTTATCTTTGTAATTATTGGATTTCATTTTGACCAGTCTTCTTTTCAAAATTTTGTGAGCTGTCCTGGTCTTTTTTCTTGTATATTCTTTTCTATTACTAGATACCACTCTGGAATAGATCTCTTACTGGTCTTTTGGATTAGTTGGATCATTTATCATTTTTTAAGTTCTTTAGTTTTGTAGGTAATTAGCTGATCCATGTATATTAGCTTATTGTTTCTAAGTGATAGTATGGCTTTCATATATTCATCTAATACTAGATACTCTTTGATTGGATAGTTACCTTTGTTCTATTCGAAAATGTCTTGCCATTTCTAACTTTGAAACCTTATTCCTATATCTTTGACCAATTTCATTTCTTGAAGTGCAAAGTTATCTTTACCTGATATATGATTTAATAATTCACAGGTAAGCAGATTGCATGGTTCTCAGTATTTAACTTGTGCTTGTTTAATTCTAATAATTGTTGTAAGTCCTTTTGGTCCTGGATCATTTAGTCTATTATATAGTTCTATTATTTGACCTTTCTTTTGTAGCATTCAAATACTTTTTAAGTTATAAATCTTTGGATAGTGTATTACATTGTTAGGTATGGATCTGCACAAGTTACTCTTATTTTTAAGGAGCTTTCTATATGCCATGATTAAAGTGTTACGCATTTTCCAGGATAGCATACTATATTGCATGTGAAACTCTATCTTTGATATCAACATCCTGTTTAAAATATAGAGTATTTGTTTTTAATTATCCACAATTGTTCTCTATTATCCAAATCATTGATTTATAATATTTTCTAAATTTTGTTTCTATTAAAGTGAAAAGTTATAAATTTTGTTTCTCAAAAAGGGACATAAGTGATCTGTGAAATTTTATATGCTAAATATTTTAGGGATCCAACATTAGTAATAAATATATTTTTAGAAAGAAGATAATAGGTATTTAAAATTTTCCTAAAAGGATCCTATCTCATATAATTGTTTTTTTTTTATTTAAGTTCATTGAAATAGAAGAGAAGAAATAGAGAGTTAATGTTTTCTATCTGATGTATTCTAATTCAGTTCTATTTTTTTCATGTAATCAATGATGTTATAAGTGTTCATGTCCTGTATTTACCTGTACCACAGACATATAACTTATAATGGATCTTAAGTTCTTATAAATACTGATAAAATATATTTAAACATGTGAAGTAATCAATAGGAGCTTGTTTATATTCCTTTATTGACATTTTTTCTACTAACCAATCATTGCTTAAGAAATTTTGTATTACTAAAAATTTGAAGATAAACTAAAGTAGTTAAATTTTTCAGAAAAAATCAAGAAAGAGTACTTTTAGAGCAAGTACATGACAAGAAAGTGAATGGTTGTCTTTAAGATAAGTCTCTTATTTCAGAAAAGTTCTGTATTATTTTTCTTGGAAGTAATTAGATAGTAGACTTCAGTTCTTCTTCCTTTCAAAACTTTCTTCCATTGGTAAAAAAAATATATTTATAACTTTTATTACTAAAAGTTGAGTTTTTGTTTAAGGAAGATTGTTTACAAAAGGAAGGAGGAAGATAAAGATGATGATTCTTGAAGTATTTCTTCAAGTTGATTTAAGGAAAGTTGTAAAACTTTATTAGTCAAAAAATACAAAAATTTCTTGCAAACATCTTTTTTGTATATAATAAGAAGATCAGTGGAAAGAGTTGTGATTAAAAAATAAAAATTCTATGTTTTATTTATATTCTTTATTTGTTTTTTGATATTATAATTGTTTTTCTTAAGAAACTTGTTTAGTTAAAAATAATATTTTTATAAAATTTTTTTTCTATTACTAATAATATTATTAAAATATATAATTGTAATACAGTAAATAAAAACTTGTTTATATTTCAAAAACTAATATGTTTTATGTAGTGATCTTAATAGATCAAATTAAAGCAAATTTTAGGCAAAATTAATTCAAATCTGATTGGATCAATTTTTTTATAATTCATATTTGAATTAGATCAGATCAATTTTTATTTAATTTAAATTTGATAAATATTTATTAAATATTCAAACAAATTATTTTTTATATTTTTTAGATATATTTTTTATTTTATTTTATTTAAAATCTTTATTTATAGTTAAACATTTTTAATAAATTATTTATGGATATTTATGACTATTTTACTTTAAATTAAAATAAATATTAGTAGAGTTTAAATTATTGAAATTACAATTTCAACTTTAATTTTTTTTTTAATGATTCTTCAAGTACTTGTAAAGCAGATGGATTTTATTTCAGCTATTCTTGTTAATATATTATATAGTTTTTTTTTTTTTATCTCTTCTTTTTATTTTTTTATTATTGTTATCAATTTTTTTTTTACAAGTTTATAAAAGATTACTTATTACATCTTTTTTTGATTAAACAATTATATTATATAATTCTTGTTTTTTTTATTTTAATCTGCAGTCAGATCAGTATGGCTTGACTTTATTGTATATATAAAAGATATTTATAAAATATTTTGATTTTCACATACTAACTCACTCATAATCAAAAAATTGTTTCTTTAGATACAACTTAGGAAATGATATTTTACTCCTTTACTAACTTGGATAAATCATCTAACCAATAAAATCATTGCCTATAGGTTATTACTGTAAATTATATAATTCTTGTTCTGGTTAGCAAAAAAAAGTATTGTTTTATATAAAAAAAATAAAAACTTGATATTTTATATTTTTGAAATTTTTTATCAATTTTTTTTTTTAAAAAATATCTATTATTTCTACTTTTATTCTATATTTAGTTATATAAAAATTATCTACTTCAAAACTATCTTCATGATAAGTAAATTTAAGATCTTCTTTATATTAAATATCTTTCTAACAATTAGTTACAATTGTATAATCCAAAAAATTTGTATCAATATAAGTAAACTTATTATATTTCCAGAATACATATGCTTCATAAAGATTCAAGAAATGATTAAGTTTAATTTTCTTATTGTCATAAAAAACTAAAATACTTTTCTCAATTGTATTATATTTATTTTTATATAATATTCAAAGTTTAGGCTTGATAATTTTTACAATATCCTCAAGGCTATATCAGTAAAGAAAATATTCATAACATAATTAAACATAAGGTTATTTATTATTATTACTTTTTCTTTATAAAAGTATTATTAATTTGTTTCTTGTAACTTCTTTGATATATTAAAAATATAAATAAAAATTCTATATTTTCTAGTTAATAGATATTTTAAACTATAAATTAATATTATTCAAATATAAAACTAAACATATATAAATTTATATACTAACAGTTGTTAGAGCCCTTATTCAAGTTTGCTATATAATCCGAGTATACAACTTTTTTTTATAGCTAGAACATTTTCAGTATAATATTTTGCATAATATTTAAAACCTTAGGCTAGATTTAGTTTTGATATATAGCAAGTATTATCTTGTCAATATCTTTATCTTGAACAATAATTTCTTTATTTTTTTCAATTATAATAGATAGATAATGATAGGTCTCTAAAGTATTTAGCATATAAAATTTTGTAGATTACTTATGTCTCCTTTTGAGAGACAAATTTATAACTATTTACTTTAATAGAAATAAAAGTAAAAAAATACTATAAATCAATAATTTAAATAATTAAAAACAATTGTGGATAGTTTTTTTACAGTTATTAATTTAAAAATTTTAATGTTTATAGTGAGAGACATTTGACTTTTGTTTTTGTCTTCCTCTTTAGGGACCTATTTTTACAGATAAATAAAAAGCAACTTTGATTACTTTTATATAGAAAAGCAGTGAATTCATTTTTTTATACACTTATTTTTCTTAAAAATTTTTTTATTGTAATTTGAAAGAGGTTCAAAAAATAGAATATAAACTTCATATATATCAGCAAAATATTTTTATATTATTAAAATTAATATTATTTAAAATATAAAAATATAAATCAAAAAAAAAAAAAACTCTTTCCACTGATCCCCTTTTTCCTTAAAAATTTTCTTTTTTGATAATTTTCTTGGAAAAGAGAAGCCAGCCTAAAAACATCTTATCCCTCAAAGATTCAAGACTTAATAACAAACTAGAA
>CAJVPT010002518.1:0-17464 GCA_910592055.1 Acaulospora colombiana
CAGTGGAGTTCAAAGGTGGTGGAGAAGATGGTAATGTCATTAAGGTAAACTTTAACAAATTTGCCATAATAGGGAGCTAGTACTTTGTTTCTTAGTTACTGGAAAGTTACAAGAGTATTGCAAAGATCAAAAGATATAACATTGAATTAATATAGACCTTATTTTGTTATAAATACTGTTTTGTGTTTGTCTCTATCACTCTTTATCACTTGACAATATCCACTTCTAGATTAAAACAGGTTGAACAATTGAGTACTATTGAATGTTTTCAAAAGGTCATTAACAATTGGCATAGAGTAGACATCCTTTTTAGTAACCATATTGAGTTTCCTATAGTTAATACAAAAGTGCTGCTTATTATTTTTCTTGAGCACTATAACAATAAGAGAAGACTAAGGGCTAGTGGTAGGATTGATAATTTCTCATTGCAGAATTTCCTCAATTTCCTTTTTAATGAGTTCCTATTGATCAGGTGAGACTTTGTCTGGTCATTGTTTGATTGGAGTAGCATTCCCAGTATTAATGCTATAGGTAATCACTGTGGTCCTTTCTAGATTATTTGTTTAATCTTTCTTGAAAATATAACTAACAAAGACATTCTTATGATCAATAGTATTTGTTAAACCTCAGCTTGTTGTTCCTTGATCAAGATTCCAATAGATGGTTCAAGAGTGCGTCCTCAGATTCAGAACAGTCAAAGAGAAAGATGATAAGGTTTTTATCCTCAGATTCAAGAACAAAATCACACATATAGGTTTTCTGTTTCTCAAGATCACTTTCAGATTCATATTCAATTTTATTCAAAAGTTTATTCTTATTATCTTCATAGTTATTATTACCTTGTGGAAGATATGGGGGAGTATTAGTATAGTGAATGGTTCCTATTGCAATTGTTTTATCCTTATAAGTAATTTGAAGAATATGGTTCTCAAAATTCCAATTTGCCTTCATGTAATCCAGCCAATTAGTTTTCAGAAGAAGGGTCTTCTTACATTACTCAATTATTTGCAAGGTCACCAGTACAATTAAATCCTGAATAAATTTTTTTAAAGAAGTTATTTGTCCAAGGGTCCTGGCTTGTGTACTATTGGCAGTAATTACAATAGTTTTGGACTTGGTATTAATTTTCAACCCAAGTTTCCTTATAAGTTTGTCAGTAATGATACTGACAGTAGTACTAGAGTCAAGAATAGTCATCACAGAATTTTCTTTGATGCAGACATAGTACCTAGTAGCTATAGTTTTTCTTGAGTTATTAGAAATAAAATAATTGGTTTCTACAAGTACCTTAGATTACTTGAGAATTTTCATCAAGTTTTTGTACTGATTGAAATATTGTAATATTTGTTCCAGAATAGTTTTGGCAGGAAGATTTAGAGTATCCTCAGAAATATTATATTTGGGTAATTGGTTCACAATAAATAGTTAAGCCTTGATTTTGGATCTTTTGGATTTGGCAGTAGAAGGGATTGCAATCACTTCAAGTTCAGAGTTATGGATTTTTCTTGATGAAATTCTAAAGACTTTCCTAATGCATAGGTTTAATTCCTTATTTGATTCAGATTGTTTTTGTTTTTGTTTGGCTTCTCTTCTATTAGTGATATAGGGTTGATTGCACTAACCAATGTAGACTTCCTCCTCATATTTAGATTCATTGAACTTCTCCTCAGATTTCTCAATAATGAGATAATTCAAAGGTTTTCTAGATCTGAAGAAGTTTGCTTGGACCTTTTTAGACATGCATTCCCTGACCATATGTCCTGATTTATTGCACATGATACATACAATATAAGTTGAGTAGAGTTAAACCTATTTATAGAATTGAAGATAGGTTACTTTGGGTAACAGCCTTGTTTTTTCACTTAAACAGAAAAAAGTATCAATTTTTCAATCAAGTTCAGTTAAAGTTTTTCAAACTTTTTGATAAAAGTATTCATAGAATCTTCAGATTTCAAAGAAGCCATTTTAAAATTCCTTAATATAGAAATAACATTGTGTAGTTCCTTATCATTATTTATATCCTGATCATTTTGATAAGCCATTGTCAATTTATATGCAGCAGTCGCACTATTAGGATTGTTCATGAAAACAATTAAAATCAAATGTGAAAGTAATCCCCTGATATAATAGTGAAGTTGTTGGCTAGGACTTATATCACCTTCAATATTAACCCTTTTAAGAAGTTTTTTGAAAGTAGTATAGTAAGTAATTATAGATTCAGTTAGTTTTTATCTATGTTTTTCAAGATTACATGTTCATTTATTGATCTATTGTTAGATACAAAATTGCTTTTTGAATTTCTCAGAAATAACTTTTTATTTTATGGAATTAGTATCAGTATTATTATTCTCAAAATATATTATCTACTATTTCTCAGCTTAATTTTGAAAGTGGGTATTGAGCATATGGATTAGTTTTTGCCTTCCTATTAATTAACTATCATGGCCTTTTCAAAAGGATGTCAACTAAGTGATAGGGTCCTGAGTTTTATCACCAAAGAAGGATTTCACTTATAGTATATTGGAGTGTGAGAGCAAAGGATGTTGTTCAAAGTAATTATAGATATCCTTGGGTGTTGCTATCATTGTATGGGTAGATACTGTATATTATTAAGAGGGTTAGATATAGTAGGTAGAATAGAAAAAAAAGAAAAAGTAGAAATAAAAGAGTTAAAAAATGATTCAAGATATAATGGTTTATTAAAAAATAAAAAGTTTTTGAAATAAATGTAGGTTTTGGATGAACTTCAAGAAAAGTGAGTTATCTAAAGTATATAATTAATAGATAAATTAGATGGTTCAAGAGGATCAACAATAAAGAAATTGAATTATGTAATAGTAAATAAGAGTTTTAAATAAATATTGTCAAAGGAATAAATATATATATATCAGATAGTAAAAATTAGTTTTTTGATGGCAATGAATTTAAAATGAAAGGTAGAAGTAGAAAGAGTTTGATTAAAATAATATTAGGTTACAAAAGTGTAAGAAATAGCAATAAATTCAACTTTGAATCAATTCTAAAAGTTTTTAAAAGCAGGAGAAGGTTTTTGGAATGGATAATAAATTAAACAAGAGTCATTAATATAAGAAGAATAAATTTAATTAATGTTGATATTTGAATTTGTTTTGTGGAAAATATCATGTATACTATTAATAATAAAGTAGTTTTTTAAACTATTTATATAACAAAATTCAAATCCTTTGCTAGACTTTGGATTCTCAAATCACTTCTCAAGTGAATATCTCTAATATTGAGTAAGGCTTTTTAATTGTTTCCAGAGAATGGTTTGCAGAGTAGTGAATCTCACAATCATCACTAGTTTGATAACCTATTCAATAATCTCCAAATCAGATAGATAGATGGGACAACTATAGCAGTAATCCACTTTAAGTTGAGGGAGAATACCTTGATTGTGATATACTAAAGTTGATAATTCAAGAATAGTAAAAGTTATATAAACACGTTTAAAGAGGTTTTGGATAATTTGGTTTAATTAGAAGCTTTATTAGAGATATATAATGTCAAGGATAAGAGAATTCAGTAGATAAAACCTTGGGTTAACTGCTTTGAACAGCTGACTTTTATATACATAATTGAATATTAATTATTTGGTGATCAAAGTGATCAAAGTGACCAAATCTGTCAGATTTGCCAAATTAGTCAATATGTCAGATCTGCTCACTTGAGTAACCTGTTAGCCAAATATAGATAAGATATGATAATTGAATAAAGAAATTAAATAATGTGTACTATGTCAATTACTACTTTGACTTAATGATTGGATCTACTTTAGGAATCAATAAGACACACCTTGAATCACATATATCACATGATCTAAAAATAGAACTAAAATAATATGACAGACAAGAACTATAAATAATAACTAAAGAGAAATATAGCTATTAATTAAGGCCAACAATGTCAAATAATAGCTATAACAAGTTGACAAAAATATAAGTGTAGTTAGTTTGTTACTTATACTGGTCATCAGAAGAAACTATTTAGCAATAATAATAAAATTGATCACAATTTTTTTTTATAAATTGATTATATCCAATTATATATCTCAGATTTTATACTAATTAATATTTATATTTGTAATAAAAATCTATCATATTATCAATTTTTAGCAACTATGATGCTTGCTTCAAGTCAACAATTATAATACTTCTACTTGTAATTTTAGTATTTACAACAACAATACCTGCTTTGAAAATTTCTTGTTTTAACAATTGCTTGATATATTTTTGAAATTGCTGATTTAAAAAATAAATTAATCAAGTTCATTTAGTATTATCAACAAATTTCTTAATAAATCAAATCAACCAATCATGTTAGTTTTGCAGATATGGCAGATAGTTTTGTAAATAGATATTTTCATGGGTATGAAATGTAGAATAAATATGTCTCACGAGATCTACTATTTATTTTTTATTTATTTTCTTTATAACTTTATGAATACATGATTGAATCAAATTATTTATATGTATTGCAATAGGTTTGATCTCTAGATTTTGAATGATATATGAATTGTTATAATAAAACTCTTTTTGTTTAGTGGAAATGACTCAAGAAAGGTCAGGTAAACAAGGATTTCTTCTTTTTTGGATATTTTTTACTTTCATTATTGATCTTGTTATACTAGTATCTCAGCGAGTTCATAATAAAGGTGAAAATTTTTTTATGTAATAATGATATGGGATTTAAACTTCTAAAAATATGTGGCTTGTTGTGATGTAACTCTTTGTTCAGTGGAAATAGCCTTACAAGATCAAAAAAATCAAGAATTTTACTTTTTTTGTATTTTCATAAAATATTGTTATATATTAAACTCTCAATTTTGATTCAAAATAAAGTCAAAACCACTTTTAAAGAGCTCAGAATTGACTCCATCTTTTGTATTAAGATATATATTGGTAAAAATTCATTATGTGTCAAGTTATTGGAACAAATGTCTCAAATTTTCTGTTCACCCATGATAATACATGCACAGTATTCACCCCTATATTCACAAGTTTTAATCTAAATAGGGTATGTAAGAGCTCATTGGATAGTTAAAAAAAAATTGAAATTTTTTATCCACAAGTATAATTATAGGATCAGAATATGTCTTTGCTAAGATATTTGACTCAAGATAAAATTTTATACTTTCTTGCACATATTATCAAGAAGAATTTACCTATGATGAATGTATTACATCTATTTTTTGTATAATAATTTACATGTTTTGTATCTTCTTTAAGTCATGCATCATTTAGACTATTGTGTGTCTGACTTTCATATGATCTGGATACCTCTGTATTTTTATTATGGTGTTAAATCATTATTTATTATGTTTAAAGGCATTAATTACTTTTGTTAAATAAGATATTTTTTTTATATTACTGGGTTTTCTTTTTTGAAAATCTATTATTCTGTACATTTAAAAGTATAATATGTCATGAGTTTTTATGTATTTTATGTAATCTGAATTGAAGGAACCATATATCCAATATATTGATCACCAGGTTTAACAAACTCTAGATCTTTATATCTTGTATTCTGACTTATATATTTCTTATCTCTTTTATATTGTGTATTGTGAGCATAATAACATGAGAAAGTTTTCCAGTGTTAAGACCATTGAAACTTGTTTGTTACAGCTCAAATCATGGTGATTGATATAAGACATAATATAACTTAATAAAATATATAAGACAGTTTTCATGAATAGTAAACCAATTGAAGTGATTGAACTATTATAAAGAAGCTTGAAAGCTTAACCTTCTTTTCATATATTGTTAGCATAATAAGATTTATTCCTGCTAAACTGTGTGACAAGATGAGTATTTGTCATAATCAAAATCTTAATAATCAATATTGGTTAGATATCCATTTGACTATTTATTAAATATTTTGTAAAATGCTATTGTTTAAATATAATTGATATTGATATTTTGATTTCATATTGTTCAAATCCAGTGAAGTATTTTTTATAGAAAATCAAAAGTTCAGGTATATCTATAGGCAATACATTATTGATATTTATTATAACAATCAGAACTAAATTAGATATATCATATTTCAATTTGAAGTCATAACAAGTGAGAATCTTCATGTGCAAGAGTATATATAACTTCATAAAAAACATGATATTAATTATTACAAGGGTTCCATAGATATAAAACATATAAGGTAAATAGTTTTACAGATGGATTTGTGAAGCATGGCTTTATATATATAGATTTGTGAATAGTTTGAGCATGTAGATTTATGAAATATAGTTTAAGTATATGATTTATAAAATATAGTTTGAGTATATAGATTTGTAAAGTATAGTTTGAGCTAATAATAGATTTCTAAAGTATTTAATATATAAAATTTTATAGATCACTTATATTTCTTTTTGAGAGACAAAATTCATAGCTTTTCATGTTAATAGAAACAAAAGTTAGAAAATATTATAAATCAATGGTTTGAATAATAGAAAACAATTGTAAATAGTTTTTTTATAGTTATTAATTTAAAAATTTTAATATTTCCTAGTGAGAGACATTTGACTTTTGTTCCTGCCTTCCCTTTATAGACCTATCTTTAGTTTGAGCATATATATATATATATATATATTTTTATTATAACCCTCTGTCAGGCTAGTTATGTGTGCTTTATTAAACAATTGTAAGCTATATATTATATATGTATCACTAAAGCTAAATTTCTAACCAACTTACTCATCAAAGTCTTATATTTATCTAGAACTCTAAGTGCAACTTCGGGAATGATTTATCACTTTGTTAGTAGTTTAAGTAGAAACCCTTTCAACTTCTAACATTATTACTCGCAAGTCACTATTGCAAATTACTATACAATGTTCTGACAAAGATCAAAATCCAATCACTTCATCCCATATTTAATCACATTTCTTATAATTTCTATAAGGTTTTTGTTTTTTCTCTCTTTCACTTCTTCTCTTTGCCTTGTGCTTTTGTGATTAGAATTATCTTGTGGGTCTTGTCTTTTTGCTTCCTGGGCCTTCTTATATTTTGCTCTTCTATCAATTCTTTGTTCTTGTTCCCATTCCATGATCTTTTTATATCTTATGTTCCAGATTTGTTTTTGGATATGGTTGCAAATCTTCTTTTGTACTTTTAAAATCCATTTTTTTGCCATTGTTCCCAGCTTCTTTCCATAACAGTTTAAATTAACAGCTTCTTTGATTGCATCACTTTCTACTAATCTTATGCAAAAGTTGAGAGTGCTTGAATCAGTTTGCAAGACTAATTCTATTAGTCTGAAGGCCCATTTATCTAATTTGCCTTTTTCTTTTCTATTTTCAATTGCTAGTTGTATCATTTTCTCATCTGCTTCCCTCTTATGTTCTCGATACAACTTGTTGAATTTTTTAAGAAAAGTCTCAAATCCTTTTTGCCATACCGCTAGGATCTCAATCTTATGATCAAGACATTCTAATAAGTGTTCTATTGTTTCTTGATGCTGATTACATGCCATACATATTGCTTGCTTATATAGATCTAATCTTCTTATTACTAGCTTGCTTAAAGTAAGTAGTTCATCATTGGTCAATTTAACCAGGAAACTTCTTCTCTATGAGCTTTTGAAGGAGATATCCCATATATTTCCATCTTTTAACCTATCTTATGTCAGATCCCATAAGTAGGTTTAATGCTTGTGAACTTGGTGATACTACTTTGTTTCTGTTCTGTATTGCTGTGTCCATGATAGAGCCATTGATTCTTTATTGATTTACTTGATGAACTGTTGTATTGGACTGTCTATCACTTCTTCTTGCTATATAGTTTCTGTAGGTATCTTGCTTGATTTGAGACTCTTCCATTCTATTGTTAATAGATTTTATATCTTTTTGGCCAGTCAGTCTGCTTTTTTATTTCATGGATCATTAGAGTGGGCTTTAACCTTGGTCAAAGTTAGTTGGATATATTTTTTCTTTATAAAATCTAGCATTCTCGCCTATGATGATTAATTTTTTTCTTTTAGCTATCTTTTGTATATCATTTTTGAGTCTTCTTTCTCTAGCTTTTTTCATTTAAAGATGCAGACTTGACTATCTGTGAAGATCTCGACAGTACTGTCTATCGGAGCTACTAAAGCTATTGTAACTAGTATCACTAGTTCTGTCCTTGTGGATGAGGGCCAGTTTTTGACTCCTGTCTGAAATTTACTTTCTTTTCCAGCTCCTTCTGTTTGTATCTATACTGCACCCATTTTTATATTCTCATTTCCATGGTCAATTAAGGATCCATCAGAGTAGAAGGTCAACTTTTTCTATAATCCTTGATTGCATTGAAGAATTTCAAGTAGGTGATCTTGATATACTTCTTGCTTAACATTGTCTTTGAGTATTTCTTGTTCCCAATTTCCTATTAATACTTGTTTCATTTTTTCAATTTGGTTATTTGTCAGATCTTGGGTTTCTGGGACTATACTCTTGATCATTATACTATCTAGTTCCAATAGGAAACAAGAAACTTTTAGTGATTGTGCTCTTCTAGTATTTTTTTGATAGTTTAAGAATGGTATAGTATAAATCAAATCTGATTCTATTTCTATATTACATTCATTTCCATTTCTATTATTTAATGAGCATTCTGCATATTTGATAAGAACTGTTTCTAGATCATCTTCTGTTTTTTGATGGTTGAAATGATGAATTATTATAGTACCTTGACTATTCTTCTAAATCAGTTTTTCCCATACTATTTGTTGATTCTCATTCTGGGTAACTATCCAGGTTTTTTTTCATTTATCTTTGCTAGGTTCAGGTTTAGTGCATTTTGGTAGCCACTTTTCTTTCTATTTTTCCAAAGTGTTATAAGATCTTTTATACTTTCTTTAACTATGGTTCTTTGTAAAATATTATACCATCCTGGAATAGGGCCTTTACTAGTATACTGAATAAGTTGAATTATTCTCTACTTTCTAAACTTTGTGGGATTTTGGTTTAACAGTTAGTCTATATTCACTAACCTGTTATTTCACAAAGATGGTATTGCCTTTCTATATTCTTCTACTGTTAGGTGTTCTTGAATTAGACTATTGCCTTTGATCCACTCTAAAATATTATTTCACTTCCAGCTCTGGAAAGTTAGTCCCAAGTTTTTAAATAACTTTAGAAATTTTAATGTGAAATTTCTTTTATTATTGAGATGATTTAAAGATTCACATAAAAGGAGATTGTGAAACTCCCAGTGCTTAATCTGTGCTTGTTTCAACCTAATAATTGTTGTAAGCCCTGCTGGACCCTGATCATTTATTCTATTACAGAGTCCAGTTATTTGGCTTTCTTTTTAGAGCATTCATATACTTTTAAGATTATGTATTTTCAGATGGTGAATCACACTATTGGGAATAGATCTATATAGGGCTACTTTGTTTTTGAAGAGCTTATAATATACTGCTATTAGGTTATTGCATATTTTCTAGGACAATATGTTGTGCTGCATTCTAAATTCTATTCTCAGAATCAATACTTTATTTAGTATATAAAGGACTTTCTTATCAGTCAATTTCTTGTTTTTAAAAACTCTCGTAACAGTGTTGATTTTTTTTAAGACCCTTTCTTTGAGTTTGATTGCAGTTTTCTGATTACCTGTCCATATTCTCAAGAATCTTGCTTGCTCTCTTCTGTCTAACTCCTTAACTACTTCTTTGTTGATTTCTGCATAAACTTCTTTTAGATAGTAGTTGGGATTATTGATAGTAACCAAAACTGACTTGTTGCTGTTAATCTAAAAGTCATTTGCTTTGTAAAAGATTTTTACTATTTTTAGGATCTTTTTCATATCTTCTTTGGATTTTACTATCCATGTGATATTATCCACAAAAGCTATGGCTGCATGTCTTGATTCTAGCTTCTTAGTGGTGATATTATTTAGATCAGAGTTCCATGAGACTTTCATTTTGTATCCCTGTTCTATGTCTTGGATTTTGCATAGCAAAGATTCATGAAAAATTCTTCACATCAGTAGTGAGATGGTTTCTTCTTGATCTATTCCATCTCCTGCCCTTATTGGTTCTGTAAAGATATTCTCAAATATTACTTTGAACTCTCTATTTTGAAACAGGTTCATCATGATCTTGATAAAACCTTTAGATGTCTTGATTCTTTTCATTGCCTTGGTTAGCATTTCCAGATTAATGATATCATATACCTTGACTATGTCTTGAAAGAGTATCTACAGCTCTTTTTTATTTTTTTTTACATCTTCATAGATGTTGTTGAGAATTTGAATAGGTTCTGCTGTGCTTTCTCCTGGCAATCCTACATGGTTAGAATCCCTAAGAATATTCTTGATTTTGTAAATGTTTCTCATTTTGGTGATTAGAATTTTGGTAAAGTATTTTCTGGTAACTTACAGTAGTATAATTGGTCTTGTATTTGTTAATTCACATTTCCATAGTTTTGGTTTATCTATTGGGTATATGTGACTTTGTTTCTAACATACAAGTGTAACTTCTCATCTTAAGAAGGTATTCAACATCTTTTGCAGGTATACATTTTCTTTTTAACTTAATTTCTTTAGCATTTTATAACTAATCTGGGATTTTTCTGGAGCTTTGTTATTTGGAAGCATATAGAGAGTTTCTTCCAGTTCTTCATGTGTAATTGGTTTTAGAAGATTGTCGTACCATGCATCTTGGATGTACTGCTTGGGATCATATTCCTTTTTCCATTCTTCAGTAAAATTAGCAAAGTTGGCATTTCACTTTTTGAAGGCCTGTTGATGGTATTTTCTTATTTTTTTTTCAATTTTTTTTTTGTTCATCATTATATATTCTATACCATTTTGCTTGATCTTGATCTGGTTAAGTACTATTTTACTTCTTTCTTTGTTTGTTAGCAAGTTTACTATATTCTTTTGATTGTGTTTGAGATCATCACATCTTAGTTTGAAAGCTGATTTGATCTCATCTCTTACTTTTTTGACTTTTAAGTTTTGATATATAAACTTGAGCCCTTATATTGCATCTTGGATATCTTTTTTCAAGGATATCTAGGAGATATTGGAAATGCTATATTGAATGCAATAGTTTTCTATCTGATGATGTGGATTATGAATAGCATTATATTTTTCAATAGCTACACTGAGCTCCTGCACCTTTGTTATTTCTTTTGATGCCTCTGCTTTCTTAAAGACTATTTTTAATTGAAGAGCTCTTCTGTACTGCATAAATTCTGGACTATATTTGTATCATTTCTCCTTATTTAATACCAGTTTTTTGGTTTCTAATTTGTTAAAAGCTATACTACAAATTAGATCTTCAAAGGTTTTCTGGATTTTATTTGCTAATAGTTCTCTTTCATTTTCATTAAGTTCCTTATTGAGTATAGACTTCAAAGAAGTTTTAAATTTATGGTTCAAACTTTCTCAAAAGGCTTGCCATTGTTCGGGGATGTTTTTTTTAGATCAATCCTTCGTATTTTGAATGTTGTTCAGTGTTTAATGGTCTTGTTTCTTGTGAATAGATTATCATTATGTAGGATTATCAAAAGCATAGTATGATCACTTCCAATAATTTCTTTCATGTCTTGATTGTCAAATTGTAGGATTGTGTATTTTGCTAAGCTCTGTAACATCCAGATGAAATCTATTCTACTACTGCTTGTGACATTTTGCCTAGTAGGAGTTTTGTCTTTCCCTTCTCATATTACCTGTATATCTAAAAAATCCTATTCATCAAGAAAGTTAAATAGAGAAATTTCAGGTTACCATGAGGATCTGAAACATGCCCTGGATGAGTATACTTTATCCTCTAATAGATTGTATACTACATTAAAGTCATTCATTAAATTTGTATAAAAGCTTTATCCATGTTTTCCTCTAATATAGCTTATTAAATTGTCTTGTACTTTCTTGCATCTATGTTTATCTGATAGGATATAAATCTGTATAATGCAGATTTTGTTCTTCTTTGTCAACATATTGATGGCAATCATATAACTATCTGCTTTCTCTACTAATGCTACTTGTTTCTCAAGATCTTTTCTTATTAGTAAACTTATTTCTATATCATATGGGATATCTTTGTTGATACTATGAAAGTGTTTGTATTCTTTCTGATTACTGAAAGCTCATTTTGCATTATTGTGCATTAGCTTGATCTCACACAATCCTATTATTCCTATACCTTGCTCACTTATATCTTCTATAAGACTATATTAATTAGTTATGTCGGTAATATCCCTTATATTGTGTATACTTATTCTTATTACGCTTTTTTCAATGTCATTTTCCTTATCTTTGTTGTTATTTTGCTTTTCTTTTTCTTTTTCTTTTTTGTTTAAAAAGTCAGTTTTTTCACTTTGCAAGAATTTTTCTAGATTCAAATTATCTAATTGTACACTGTTATACTCTTTTTATTAATGTTTGCCCTTTTTTGAAATTTCTATTGAGGATAAACCAGACTTGTTTTTCCTCTTATTATCTTGGACCACTGGTATACCTTTTTAGAAGTGATTTGCCCCTTTTCTACTATATCTTATTTGTTTATTAGAGCTGTTCTACCCTCTAGTTTGGCTATTCTGCCACTTAACTTTTCTAAGTTATTTAAGATACTATATAATGGATCTTCTTTATTTTCTATTTCTGTATTTGACATGTACTTATTAAAACTATTGTACTGGCTAGGCCTTAGATTGCCCATAGGTTCCTGTGGCTGGGTTCTTAAGTCTTTCATTATTTCTTTGTCTTCTCCTACTGGTTTGAGTTCTATAGGATTTTCTTTGATCTCTTGGAGAGGAATCTCTTGAGTATTACCTTCTTGGAGGTTGATAATTCCTACTATAAGAAGAGAAGGAACTAATCGATTCATTGTCAGATAATAAGTCTATAGATGTCTCATTGTTTATTTCAACTTTTATATCTTGTGCTATGGCTCTTTTTCTTTCAATATCATAGGTCTTTTCATTTTCTGTTACTATATTTTTAACACTCCATGATAGGCGTAACCCTTGTAAAAAGATATGTTGTTTATAGGCTTTGTTGAGGGCCTCTCTTGATGCAAAACATATGACTGTGAAGTTTTGTTTCTTCAGTATAAAGGGTTTCTTGGAGTGTAACATGCTTTCACTTCTGTATCATTGAGTACTCTGGCTACCAAACTTGAGTAGCACTTGTTTGTACTTAATAGTCTTGCAGAGTTTTTATTTTTTTTCTATTAGAATGTTCGTAATCTCTCTGTCTATCAGTTCTTTCCTGGAGAAGATGGCTCTAGTATTTACTTTCCTAATGGGGTTATCCATAATGTTTTTGGATTTGTCTTGAGGTAGCTATGCCACTTGATATAAACCTTGACCCTTGTTTTTGTTTTGACCTTATAGATATGTATATTTCGCACCTCACTATACCTTTTGAGATATTCTTTTATAAGGTGTTGTGAAGTTTTGTGTACTATATCTATTAAGCTAACATGTCATATATTCTCTTTCTCTTTCTCTTTCTCTTTTCTTGATTAAAAGATCTTCTTGTCTAATATCTCTATATTTTGTGTTAGATTGGTACTTTTGTTTTTGAATTGTTGTAGACTAAAAGCTTCTTCCTTTCTGTTTATCTCTTCTAAATATTTGAAAAGATCTTCTTTTTCCTCCAGATGGAAACTCAACCATTCATTTCCATTTATAAATTCTTTGTGAAGAAGGTTGCACTTGTTTCGTGGCAATTTCAATATGCTACTCACGTATGCCTTGGTTTCTTCTTCATTGTCCCTTGAAATATTGGCAGTCATTGTCCCTACTTTATATTTGCCCTTTTTGTTTATAAAATAGGGGTTTAGTGTTGGGATTGTTTGCCTGTTTCTTGTAGCATAGGAGCTATACTCGCTTATATTGTGGCCTTGAATTTTGTCTTTGAGAGTTTCTGCTTCTATTTCCTCCTGTTCTTAATCTTCTATCATTGTTATTTCATTATCTAATATTGATTTATTTTCTACATCAGTAGTGATCTCCATTGGAATGGATGGTATTTTTGTCAGCTTTTCTTTGATTATGTCCAGGTATCTATCTTTTATATAGGGTTAAAGTAGATCCTCTTTCTTTTCCTTTCCTTCATGCCAAAGAAAGATGATATGTTGTATAAGAATTCGTTCCTTGTGAAATGTTATATTATCTATTCCTAGGATTTTGACAATAATGCTGTTCAGTATGGTACATATTTCTGGAGTATCTGCCATTATACCATTGTGATTGGTTATATTTTTTTGTTTGGTAATTTGTTGTGTAGCCCATAGTTTACCTGTTTCATCATGCTTTTTTGCTAATTGGACTAGCGTATCAATAATATCATCTTCTCTATTGTTTACTATCTGAAGTATCTGCTTTGCTTTATTCATGATAGGGTATATGTGTAAATTGATATTATTGTCATATTGTTGTGTTGTATTATAAATAGTCATGTGGTGGATTAATATGTATTCTTAGTGCTATTTTTAGTAATTGTTGACAAGCTTTTACATGTAATACTTATTGTTTTTGACTATGACCTTATTTTTATATGTGTCTTAATCTTGTTTTGATTAGGCATATATAATTTCTCCTTTTTTACTTAGGTTGTTTACCTGTTTATATTAACTTTGTTATGTTTTTTACAGACCCCTGACACTCTGTTTATGTTGATCACTTTCTATTGTAATAGTTGTGTTTGATAATATTACTAATTTAAGTCGCACTTGTTGTGCTGTTGTATTGGACTTTTGTCAAACTTGTTTTAACAACAGCTTTATACACATGTATGTATTCGCATTACTCTGATAATGTATTTTTGTGTATGTAGAAATGGGGTATGTACATTAGGCTGTTTAGACCTTGGGGAGCTTTAACATCCTTCTGGGTCTTGAAGAATTTAAGGTTTGCTTGATTTATCGAACAAACCTATTTGCTTTAAGATTCCTTGTAGTGTCAAGAAAGGTGTCAACCTGTACTAGCCTGGCTGCAAGCTCTGTAAAGTTGATATTGGCTCCCCTTTTCTGACTGTAAATCAGTTTATGTTAGTTTCCTTTTTTCTTCTTAAAAGCCAAAGTTGTTGCTGTATGTATATATTTTCCAACAATCTACTGCTCTAGGGCTATGTATTAAATATTGTTTTGTGCTAAGATGACTGTTGTATACTGGTGTTGCAAGAATATGTGTCTTGAATAAAGATATTTATCTTTCTTTAGGTAAATTGCCTAAAAAGGAAATTTTTAAGGATCTGAGGGATTTGCTACTAGGAGAGTATAATATTGTTCCCAAAATCTAATTTAAAGTATATAGTTTAGACATAGTTTTGTTTAGTTCAAACTACTGTAGCTTAATAGACTCCTTATATTTTTTAAGTAGTATAGTTCTTTAACTAATAATGTATAATGAGGAGTTAGTTGCTTTGTGAAAGTCTGTAAATATTGTGATATCTTTCAATATCTCAATAAAGACATACTATTGCAGCATAATTATGGATTAAAAAAAATAAATAAATAAATAGTTATTAAATTTTTAATAAATAGTTAATAAATTTTTAATGAATAATTTAATGAATAGTTGCAAATTTTTAATGAATTGTTAATGAATTTTTAATAAATAGTTTTGATAAATAGTTGCCAAATTTTTAATGAATAGTTGATGAATTTTTGATGAATTATTAATAAATTAATACTGAATTTTTATTGAATTGTTAATAAATAATTTTATAATAAACTTTTAATGAATTTTTGCTAAATTATTAATAAATTATTTGACAAATTGTTGATGAATTCTGACAATTTATTATTAAACTTTTAATTAATAAATTTTTGATTATTAAATTTTTTGAGTGTTGAATTTTTAATTGTCAAATTTTTAATTGTCAAATTTTTGATTATCAAATTTTTGATTGCTGAATATTTGACTGCCACTTTATTGCAAAATAGTAATATGCCAAGTAGCAGCAATTGAAAAGAATTCAGCAATATTTTTATTATTAAATTTAATCAAATTAAGCAATAATTCAACTGCTGAATAACACAATTTTGACTAGTATTATATATTAAATAAAAGTCTTGTTAGCTCTAATTATAATTGTTAAGATTATATTTATTAGAGTTTAAAAATAAAATTATATTTATTAAAGCAACAATTGTTAAAACAAATAATTGTCAAAGTAGGTATTGTTGTCATAAATATTAAAATTACAAGTAGAAATATTATAATTATTGATCTAATGCAAGCATTATAATTTTTAAAATTTGATAATATAGTAGATAAACAATACAGATATGGATATAAATCAATATAAAATCTACTTTCTCACATACTATCTTGTACTCTCTTAAAATGTCTACTATTTTTTATAGTTTTTTTAAGAAATTTTACCTACCTCAATTTGACCCTGAATTTTTGGCAGTACAATATCACCTGGCATCTGATTGGTTGATATAAAATATATTAGTAGCTAAATATAAACAAGCTCCTACTGGTTATTTTACATGTTCTAATGATATCATTGATAATTGAAAGAGTTGATTGGTGCCCCATATCCACTTCACTTCTTCAATTGAATTAATCTATAGATCAAGTTCTATGAAGTCAATAAGATATAAGCAACAAGTTTCCAGGTGATGAAAAAGTTACTATTTGTTCAAGCTGAGATTTTTTTCTCTTATCATTTTGATCAGGCAAAGTTCAAGATCAAGGTCTCTTTTTTATCCTGGTTAGGTAATAAGATTAAATAGTTTCTAATTTATACTAAGCTTTAATCCTTTAATATAGTTGAGAATGCATTTTTCCAGAAGTTATTGAAGAATATTATAATTGACAAGGATCCCACTACTTTCTAGACTCTTCTATCATTATAAAACAAAAAAATTATTGAGAAATCTGATCTTTTGGATAATAGAAGATGTATATCAGTAAAATTTCTTTAACTGGGCATGGCTATTGAAAGGTATCACATTGAAACAACATGTCTAAGTTTCTACTAGGTTACATAAGAACCTGAGGTTCATTATAAGTCACCTTTCTATTACAGGTGGATAAAAAATTACTACCAAAAAAGGTTGGAACCAAGTATGTCTTGAAAGTAAAGACTTCTACTAGGTGATAAGTCTTCTCATATAGTACATGAAAAGGAAATCAAAATCAAAAATAAATAAGTTCCTCAGACAGTCAAGAAAAGAAAGAATATTCCAATTGGATATTTCTTATTGAGAAGAGATCAATCTTTAAAAAAAGCTGAAAAATTTTTTTTCAATTTTTATCCTTTTATTTTTATTATCTATTTAAATATTTTTAAATATCCCCTTCCCTTTTTTTTTAATCCATTCTTTTGTAGTTTTCTGTATTCTAGCAGCTTGGTTAGACATATAGTGGTGATAATCTACTAGCAATAATGTAGTGGACTAGAAAAGTTTTCACTCAAAAACACTGTGGAGCAAAATATTATCCCCAAGGTCAAACTTAGAAACTTTTATATCTATGATGAGTTAGTTAGATTAG
>CAJVPT010002519.1:0-17461 GCA_910592055.1 Acaulospora colombiana
GTGTTTTATGGCTTGGTCTAAGGTTTTGTACTTCTTTCTTGTGTGTTTAGACTGGTTCACTTTTTTTAAGAAAATTACCAAAAAAGGAAATTTTTTGAAAAAAGGAGGATCAGCGGAAAGAGTTTTTATAGCTATTAGTTATATATATTTTATTAAACAATTGTAAACTATATATTAATATATAATACTAAAGCTAAATCTTTAACTAACTTACTTGTTAAAGTTTTTATTCAAAACTTTAAGTACAATTTTAGAATTAATTTATTGCTTTATTAGTAGTTCAGATAAAAGCTCTTTCAACTTCTAATATTATCACCTACAGATTATTATTGTAGATTACTTTTTTAAGATTTTAATAAGAATTAAAACCTAACTATTTTATCTCATATTTAATTCTATTTTATAATTTCTACAAGGTTTTTGTTTTTACTATCTTTTTTTTCTTCTCTTTGTCTTGTAGTTTTGTAGTTAGAATTATTTTGATGCGTATCTTGTCTTCTTACTTGCTAAACCTTTGTGTATTTTATTCTTCTATTGATTTGTTATTCTTGTTTCCATTCTATAATCTTTTCATATTGTCATGGACAAACCCAGTGAGTCTATTACTAATCTGTAGCACCTCACATAACCTAGATAATTCATAAATACTTACAACTGATACAAAGAAGAGAATACCTTTTATAAAGAACACTTAGAGAAGGCAGAGATATAGTGATTGACTTGGCTGAAGGTAAGTGTCTCTTTATCTACATTCTGTTTCTTTTGTATATCATTAACTCTTATCTTTATTCACAATGAGGACTGTTTTCTAACACATTCAGCATTACCTTCTTAACATACACTGATAAGCTATTTATATTTTTTTAGTTAACAATAGACTATTTACTTTATAATCAGCTATACCAACCCTAAACTTTATTAAACTTTCCATATTTTGTCAGTCATATATAGTTCCCTCATCAATACCCAAAACTCAATCTATAGTTTCTTACCTTTCTTTCATGGCAAACTTTTAGGTTTTTGAATTCTAGACTATTATATATAAATTACAATACTTATGTGATCCATAACAATATGAAGAGACTAAAAAAAAAAGAAAAGAATTATAGGTTCTCTTTCAAAACACAGACAAAACCTATAATACAATTAGTCTTGAAATATTAGAAAAGGCAATGTCAAGAATTCAAATTCCATTAATAACAAAATAATTGCTTATTAATCTTTTTAAGAATAGAGAATATTATATTATTCTCTCTACTGAATGTTCTGATCTATTTATAGTAGAGGATGATATTAATCAAGGAAAAACAATATTTTCTTTATTTTACAAATTTTATATGATTCATTACTCTGCAAAATTCAAAATAAAAAGAATTATAAACATACTATAGAAAAAGAGTAGATATAGTATCTGACTTCCAGATATGAGAAATAAAGAAAAAACCATTTATTAGACAAGTGATTATTGTATATGTGGATTATACAATCTGAATAGCTAGATCTAAGCAAGATATAAAAAATATTTTAAAAAAAGCTAAAAAATTTTATATAATAAATAATTCTTAAATTAATAGTGAGAAGTTGATTTTGCTTATAATAAATAGAAATAGGCTGAAAACTGGAATAGTTCATACTGATATAAACAAAATAGAAGTCAAGAAAATGAGCAAAAAAGATTAACCATGATTTCTAGAAGTTTGATTTAGAAGAAGATACAATAGCAAAAATACAATTAACTTACTGAAAGCTAAGATTAAATCTATAAATCTAGCAATCAGTAAAAAAACTATAATTGAGAAACATATCAAATATATTATTAATAGAGTTCTAATTCATCAAATATAATACTGTATACAGTATACACATATTGGGAAAAAGATATACAATAAACTTATAGCAATATATAGAAAAACTTTCAATAATAAAGTCTTTATTTTTAGAACAATACTGAATAATTGTATTCATAATAAAAGATATTAGATCTCAAGAGTGTATAGAAAATCCAACTTGAAAGTCATATAATCTCTCTTTTCTGTCAACTAAACAATCCAAAAAATCCAGGAATAGTAATAATTATTTGTCTTAAATAGAATCAATTAAAATACTGGAAATCTAGAAATATCTTGAAACATTCAACAGAAGCTGTTTTCTTTGAAAAAGATAACTTTACTGTCACCACTTTGGCCCTGGTCAACAATTTTCAAATCATATCAAAATTAAAGATGAAAAGATCTTTTTCAAGTCAAGGGTGGTTTACTTTCTATAAAGTCAATTCTTGAAGAATATAATTATAAAAAGACTATAGTATCCCTTAAGAAATACAATACAATGTTCTTGAATTAATTAATTAACTCAAATATAGAAACAATTAGAGAATAGAAAGCAGTCCAAATATTTTTTGGAAACAGAAAAGGTTATATTTCCAGATGATATAAGTAAATTATTTCTTAAGTTACAAAAAAACAGGACTTGCTCAAAAGTTCATTCCAAAATTTGAAATGATATAATTATAAAATCTGAATAAAACAATTGTCAAATATACTGAACAAAAGAAAGACTTATTGAAAATTACTATCAATCTATCAAGAAATATGATATCTTTATATACTAGTTTAGTTATAATTATATCAATAATTTGATTCTATATTATTCAAATCTATTTAAAGAGATAACAATGGTTTTACCTTCAGAAAAATACCTTTTGCCTCAACTCAATACATTTAAAATTATATAGATAAGAAAATCATTATTGCTTCTTGACAACTCAACAAATTAGATGCTCAGCAACTTAAAACAATACCTGGAATATAACAATAGCATATACAGAAGTATTGATAGAAAACTGACATATTTTATTAATAGAACAGGTCTTTTACTCAAAAAAAAATATTAGAAAACTTACTGATGCTTTTAGATCTAATTAAAACAATGGGCATTAAAACTTTACTTTTTATATTGATAGGTTCTTTAAGAAAAGAATAGAGAATCTTGAAACAGAGTGTCAGATAGATTTTACTTGAATTTAAACTTAAGATAATACTATTGTTAATCAATTCTTAGTAGGAGGATTGCTATAGCCTTTAGTAGAAAGAGTGAAAATATTAATAATATTGATAATACTTTATACCCTATCTCAAAATGCTAATAACATTATCTTTATAGACTGCAAAGTAGTTATTAGAATATGGAATACCATACAGTTACAATAACTTATATTATTTAGAAAATAGATCAAAACAGCTAACTGATTATTTTGGACAAGAATAAGAAATCTAGTTAAGAAAAAAAGCTTTATCTTAATACTGGAAAAAGTTTATGTATATAGAGAAAATTATTTTAATACCAATGAAATTGGCTAAAAATAAAAATCTGATAGAAGATAGCACATATCAGAAATGAGTGCAATCTTCTTTATAGTTATATAGAAAGGTCTAGCTATTGATATTAGTATCCAAAAGTTCATTAAAAGATGAAATAAAGAAAGATTAGTCTTGATTGGAGTAATAAAAGACAAATTCAAAATAGATAAAGTAAAAAGAAAATTAAAATAAACTGAAGTCTTTTGGAGCCAGTTTAATATATATCCTATATTGTATATATTATTCAAGGATAACAAGAACAAAAACTTTTTGGTAAATCTCGCTCATGATAAATTTCTTATGTTATAGATACTCAAAAAGTAAAAATCAGAAGTTTATAAAACAACTATTTGTATTAGGTGCAGAACTTATGAAGAGTCAATTGATTACCTATTATTGTGTTTAGTAACAAGTTTTGAAAGACTAGATGTCTAAAAAGAAGCAAGTAGAAAGTTGATTTAATATATTACCAATCAAGTGGAGATTAAAAATGAAGATTAAGAAGCTATATATTAAGTAGTAGATATATGGCTTGATGAGATATAGCAACAGAAACAAAAATAATATGTAAAAATATACATAAAGATAAAATAAAAAATATTGAAAACTTTCTTAAACTATACTATAAGATAAAGTCTCCTATTACAAGAAAAGCCATAGGAAGACTATGCCATCAAATGTGAAAGAATTTTAAGAAAAAGATATGGAATGATATTGCAAAGCAGTAATTGAGTGGAAAAAGATTTTGGATATTGATAGAAAATCTAAATGACACTAAGTTTTGAAGAACAAGTTTAAAAATATAGAAAATTCAGAAGAAGAGAATAGTCCTCCATCAGAAAATATCTTTCTTGAAAAACAACTCAAAGATATAAACTTCAAGGAATTATTAAAATATGAATAGTAAAAGGAAAAAAGTAGTTAGGTATTTGATCTGTCATTTAGAATTTTGAGTAATTTACAATGATAACTTGTAAGCAATAAACTTGATAGTTAAAGAATAATTCAAGTTTAAAGAGAACAAAATATTATTCCCTAAGTTGCATCTAGAGAAGTCAAACTTTTAAAATGGATAAGCTATCATATGAAAGTCTTTTAAATTATATAATAATTTTAAAATATACAATAAAAATAAGTCATATCAGTCTAACAGTGGATTAAAAAAAAAAATATCATAATACTATATTAATAAAAATTATTAATAATATTTTAAAATTTTTCCTCAAGAGAATTCAATCACTATCAGAACTAAAAAATAGTATTTTGATTAATATAATCAATCACATTATCAAACAATAAAGATTCAACATAATATTAAAAAAAATCAAAGTACACAACACTGATTCAGATAATGAAAAAACAGATATGCTTGCTAAGAAAGCAACTATTATAGGCAAAGCTTCAGAAATTATATTTATCTCCATCAAAGATAATAATAGCTTATGGATCCAAGAATGAAATGGCCAAGCTTTAAACAACACAATATCAAAAAATACAAGAAATCTCATTAAAGCAAGACATATTTTTAGCTGGAGAATGTTAGATCCCAACTAATCAAAATAAATAGCAATATACTACAAAATATTATATACAGAATCAATGTTTTACAAACCTCCATTTTAAATAACAACTGGTGCAACTAATAGACTTAACCACAATACTAGATCATTCAAACCAAAACATGGAATCTAGAACTACTAACTAAAGATAAGTTTCACAAAAGAATAACAACAACATATAAAGACAACCTCTGCATTAATTGTCAATATATTGAAATTAATATCTATACCATAATATATAAAGGCAATAATATCAACATTTCAAAACACTTCTTCAGATAGTTAACAAGGAGATTAGTAATAGAAAATAACAAATTTCCAAAAAAATACTAAACAACAAATTTAGAAAAATTGAAAGTAAATAAACTCTTGAGAAAAAAACTATATTGTAAGAAAAACATTAACAAAAGATTTTTTCAAAATAATAAAAAAACACACAATAACAGAAAATCAAAAGGAAATTATAAAAAATATCATTAATAGATTTCTAACCATCCTTTAGAACAAATGGTAATTGAGATGTCAACTTTTTTTACAGTGGGAAATAAATCAGAACATAACAAAAAAAAAATAAAAAAAAAATAGAAAACACTAGACAAAGAACTACTGTATACAAATTATACATTCCAGGAATCAATGAAATTATGAAACATTTCAACCAACACTGAATTAATTAGAATATAATATATTTTTTCAAACCAAATTTTTATGGAACAGGTAGAACCTTGGCAGATTAGTCAAGTATATACTAATACTTGGAAATAAGCCATATAGTAGGTCTATCCTTAATAAGCTTAATTAGGTAGCTAGAGATTTAAATTTATAAAAAATAAATTTATATAAACAAAGTATAAGCTATCCATTAAAAAAAAATTTTTTTTTTAAGATTTTTTTTTAGCTCGCAATTATGCCATAATGGCTTGTCTTTATTTAAAAATTAAAGTAAATCTACAATAATTTACAGATTTTCATAAAATGACTAACTTATCTTTATATACAAATACTTTAAATTAGATTTTGAAGACAATATTATGCTTTTCTGATAGACTGATAATATCTATTTACCAAGATCATTGTCAATAATTTGTCACTGTTGATTGTCTGAAAACCAATAAATTGTTAGGTTAAAAAGAAGAAAATGATTAGAAGAAGGAAACAATTCAAGGTTCACTAAAAAAATCCAAAATTAAAAATAATTTCTTTTAAAAAGGGATCTGTTTAATTGGGATAGTCTTATTGCTTCACTTGAATCTTAAAAGAAATTTTTTTTTCACCACCTGTGACATTGAATGAGTCAATCCAACTGGTTATTTATTTAAGTGAGCATCAGATTGGGATATCTCAAGAAAAGCATTTAGACCTTAGTTTTTTTCTATTAAAGTTTTGTCATCACTTAAAGAACTTAGGTAAGAGATGGAAGTTTGCAATTCACATTATCCATCACTTGATATTTTGATATTATGGAAGTTTTTATTAAGGGACTTGGGCTTTTGAAGACAAATATTTTTAGAACCTTCTTTTTAATTACTAATGATATTATTAGAACATGTGAATGTAACCAATAGAAGCTTGTTTACATTTCAAAAATCAACATGTTTTATGTTTGTCAATCACCTTTGGTAAGGATTTGTACTATTCCAAAATTTAGGATCAAATTGAGGTAGGCAAAATTCTTTAGAAAACAATGAAAACAGAAGCTTTAAGAGGACTAAAACAATCAAAAAGAAAGAAAATAAGTTTTTTTACTGCAAGTATCAAAGGTGTTACTCGACTTTTCTTGATTGCTAAGAGTCAAGTTTTTGAGTAAAAAGGTTTGTAAACAAAAGGAGAAAGGTAAAAATGATTCTTGAAGTCATACTTCAAGTTGTTTTAGAAAAGTATTAAGACTTTATTGATAAATAAGTATAAAAACTTCTTGTGGACATCTTTTTTGTATATGATTAGAGGATCAATGAAAAGAGTTTTTTTAAATTATTTGACCAATATTCTAGGGGAAACAGAAGAAGAAGCCAAAGATTTTTCTTAAAAATAATTAAAATATATATATATCTAAAATGTTTTTATAATAAAAATTTTTTAATCAAATTAATTAATAAGAAGTTAATTATATTATTCAAGTTAAAAATAAAAAAATTAAACTTTTATAAATAAATAATATATATTTTATATAAAAAACAAGAAAAAAGTATTGAAATTTAATAAAATGTTTTATTTATAAAGCTATAATATAGTAAGTTTAAATTAAAAGAAAAAAATAATTTAAAAATTTTTAAAAAAACTTTAAAAGAGAAAAATAACAATGGTTAAAAAATTATACAATAAATAATAAATAATAATAATAATAAAATTAAAAGAAGACCTATAGGTTTATAGTATAGTGATAGTGCTTCTAGGTCACAATTATAAGGTCCAGAGTTCAATACCATATAAGAGTCAAGTGAAAAAAATACCATACCACAATGAAATTAATACTTTATTAAGTGATAGTAAATATCATTAAGTGTAGACCTGGTTATCTTACTGATAGCTGAAATAGAAAAATCTGCTACTATACAATGTCACTTATAGCAAATTTTTACTAAATCAGGCCAGTCTACAGGTATTATAAGATGATCAGTATCTTATCAATACCCTAATAAGATATAGAAGAATGGGCTGATCTAGTGGTCAACCAGAATGAAGACTTGATTAATGCTAGGTACCTTGATGATCTTACCAATCACAAGAAGTTGCTACAAGTTAATAAGGTTAAAATTCTGAAGAGAGTAAACATTGTATTAGTAGGATACATAAAAGTATAGCCTAAATATAATAAGACTTATTATTGGAAGACCTTGGTGGAAGAAAAAATTCACAAATCACATTGAAGTCTTAAATCTGGAAATAGGCTAGAGCAAATGCAATGGTCTGATAATTATATTACTCTATAAAATTGTTCTAGGAAAAATTAAAAGAATGTCATATGGTTTTCTTTAACAGGATAGTTAATATATATAGCATATAATACATTTATTATATATAAGTCATTATATGTATAATATTATTTCAAAGTAAATAAAAATCACAGTAAAACTGACTATTCTAAAAAATATAACAACAACTTTCATACATAATGAAGAATTAAAATACCTGGCCTAGTCTATAAATTATTGAAATAGATATGACAAGCAGAACTAACATATGAATAGATCTATTATCAAAAAAAACATTGATATCCTATTGTTATAACAAAATGTCATAAACTGAAAACTATTTGCAGAACTCTTACACCTATTCAAATTCACAGAATATATATAGACAACTTCAATTACATCCAATAAAGATTTGCAATCAAACTATGGAATCCTGAACTTTTAATCATGGACAAGCTACACAAAAGAAAACCTGAAATATATACTTCAGCCCAATACTTTGTATACTTCATAACAAAATACAACATTTACCCTTTTCAATATCCATATCATAAAATTGAAATCAATAAAATAATTATCTCAATAATATATAAAGAGATTATAACAAGAATAGAAAAAGAAAACCACATACCGCAAAAGAAGAAATCTTCAAGTACATTTAAAAATCAAATCTATAGAATCTCCTAATTAAAGATATTATTAGTGGAAATATGATAAGTACTATAAGCAAGTTCACAAACCTAGACAAGATAGTGGAGATCATTCAAAGCTATACCAATAATATTTATTTCATCACATACAATATCTAGAGAGACATGTGTGAATATTTTTGAGTATGGAAAAAGATATAAGGTATTACTAACAAAATGAAAAAAAAAGAAAAAGAAGTAAAGAGTAATCAATCCCAATCCTATCCCCAGGGGCAGACACCAATACAACTGTCAGAAATCATCATTGACATGTTAGAAAATATCATCCAAGGATTCTCAAATATATATAGTATCTTTACTACACATTCCAATAGATCCTAGGTATATTAAATCTCATCAGAGGACATGTTACAGTGGATATGGTATTAATTGGTTTTATTGTTTCATTAAGCATAGAAAAAGTTTACAAGATTACTTTGTATACAAAAGTAAATATAATATATATAATCAATAAAATAGGCAAGGTTGTGTATGTTTAAAAAAAAAAATAAATAAATAAAAATAAATTAAAAGAAATAAATATTTGAATATTAATATACACTTTTTATTAATCTTTTAATTATATATAAAAAAGCTTTTATAAAAAGTTTTTATACTTCTTTATTAATAAAATCTTAATATTTTCTTTAAAAGAACTTGAAATATAACTTTAAGAAGTATTTTTACACTTTTTCTCTTGTTTACAAACCATTTTACTCAAAAATGTAACTTTTAATAATAAAAAAAAGTTAAGTAACTTTTTGATACCAATAATAAAAAAGTTTTCAAAAACCTTCCCTCAATTATAAAGTATTTGGAGATTTTTTTAACCTTTGAAATAAGAAGTTAATAAAGGTTTTATATAATAAAAATATTTCTTTTTTTTTTTTGACTATTTTATTTTTTTTAAAAAGAACTTTTACTTTTATAGTTTTTTAGGGAATTTTAAATTTTGAATAGCATAAATTCTTATTAAAAATAATTGGCTAATATGAAATATATTAATTTTGTGAAATATAAATAAGTCTTTATTAATTATATTTATATGTTTCAATAATATTATTAATAATTGAAAAAAATATTTTAGAAATATTTGTTTTGAAACTCAAGTTTCCTAATGAAGTATCTATAATGTCAAAAGATCAAGAAATATATAAGATAAATTGTAAGTTCTTATTTTTATTTAAGTTTCTTAAATGATAATAAATCTTTAATAAACAAAAGTCAAAGTTTAAATATTTTCTTAATATATTCAATTTAATGCTTTTATAAATAAAAAACTAGTTGAATTGATTTGTCAGATGTTATAAGTAATAATAAAATAAAATTTTTTCAAAATTTAAATGAAGCAAGAAGACTATTTCAATAAGATAAATTCTTTTTGAAAAGAAATTGTTTTTATTGTGAACTTTTTTAATAGATCTTAAATTGTTATTTTTTTACATTTTATTATGTGTCTTTTTTTTTTTAATTTTAACAATTCATAATTTTCAAATTGATTAATAATAATAAACTATTGATGATGATTCTAATAAATAGAAAAAATTTTAATTTAATTAGAAAAGTATATTTTTTTTAAATTGAACTTAAAATACTTTTATATAAAGATGAGTTAACTATATTGTAAAAAGTTTATAATCATATTAAATTTTTAATTAATTTTCAAATAAAGATATACTATTACAGTATAATTGTGAATCAAAAAAATATATATTTAAATATCAAAATTAATCAAATTAATCTTAAATAATTAGTCAATAATGTTAAATTTTTATATAGATTTAATAAAAAATTTTTTAATTAAAAAATAAAAAATCCATTATATTATGAAAAAAATTTTTGTTTATAAAAAAATCATTTTAGAAAATAAATTTAAAATATAGGATATAAAAAAGTAATAAAATAAGAAAATTTCTAAAATTTTTTTGAAATAATAAAATTTAAAGATTAAAAAATATTTTCAATTAATAAAAATTTAAATAATAGATCTGTGAATTAATAGTACAATGGTAGTACTTTCAGGTCACAATTATAAGATTTATAGTTTGATATCACTTAAGGATTAAAATCAAAAATTACTTTTTGATTAAGTTTATCATTTATTTTATGAAAGTTATACTCAATTATTCAGAACAAGCTTCAATCAGGTTAGGTTATATGAAGATATGACTTCTGGCCTTCTGTTAATCAGGAGTTGAGATTTATAGTTATACTACTGGAACGATTATATAAAGAAAGGCTTCTAGTTTATAACAAATTCTATTGGATGCATATTATACATGAATTAGCTTAATGAAACCTAATAAAAAATTTATAAGTTCAATATTAATTAACCTGTTTCATTATCTGATAATTGTATATTAATCATTTGATTCCTATACTAGGTCTGTCCCAATCACAAAATAGTAGCAAGTTTACCTAGAACAAACCATGATAGATTATTATTAATCTGTATGTATATATATGAGATGATTGATGTCATTACTCAAGAATTAATAATTAATAAAGTAGCTTGTATCTAATATCAGTTGTGATTTAAAAAAAATAAAAAAAAAAATGAAAATTTAATTAAATTAAAATTATATAAAAGATAGAAAAAAATAAACTGAAAATTAAAGATTTAAAGAAGTTATTGAATATAACAAAATATATTAAAAAATAATTGAATTTCGACTTTTATTAGAACTTGATAGTAATTTGCAACAATACTATTAATAATTGAACGAATTTTTACACAAACTATTAATGAAACAATAAATTATTTTCAAAGTGTCACTTAAAGTAAATAAAATCAAAACAAGCAAGTTAGTTAAAGAATTAGTTTTAATGATATAGCATATTGTATATTGCATTTATGTATATTTCACAAAAGTTTAATAAAGCATATATAATTAATCTAATAGTGAGATAATTAAAAATATATAGATAAAAAATGTATGCATATAATAAAATATTAAATTTTATAATATTTAACATAAAATATGGATTATTGGATTTTTGTTCAATTATTAATTTATTTTATTTATTATAAAGGATTAAGGTTTAATTATTATTTAATACCAGTACATTCTATTAACTTTATCACCCCATCCACCTAAAAGATTTTTCTATCATCGAATTTTATATTAAATTATAGGCAGGCTCATGTTGCCGTTTTTTGTTTTTTTTTTGACCCAACTCCTTTCGTAATTTATATCCCCCATATTTCTGGGTTTCAAAGGTTATAATATATGTATATTTCATGAGGAATCGTGTTCAGGATGTAAATTGTTTACACGATGAAACTTGATATGGCGAATTTCGACATCAAAAATGCGAAAAAAAAAAAAAAAAAAAAAAATTTCGGATATAATAGATTAAAAATCTATTATACTGTATACTCTTTATCGAGCGCAAGGGGGTTTTATGTTATTCATTAAATTTGAAACTTTCAACATGATTGATTTCTACGTATTGTGAAACGTTTCGTCTTGGCGCATTTAACGAATGGCAATCTTATTTCCTCGGATGTACAGTATAGCAAAATCTAAAAAAAAAAAAATAATTTGGAGACCCATCAGTCTTTATTTAGTATGATGAATTTTTATACGTAACCCCAATGCGTCGTGCATAAAAATGATTTTTTTTTTTTTTCAGCAAAATGAAATGAAGATTGTATTTTAAACCTATTAACAAAGCTCACATTTCAAATTACCAATCTCTCGTTAGCTGCCTTCACATGGTCTCCAAAAATATCTCAACCCAAATGTTGCGAATTCTTAGATGATGTAAAAAATAATAATGCCGATTTAATAATTCACTTTTCGACTTCCAAATTAGGACGTATTTAAAAGGTCATTGTAACAGGCGAAACCAAAATAAGATCAAAAAACGATACGATCGAAATAAAGAGAAAATAACCAATCGAATAAATGTTCATTTATATTTCCAGAATGACATAATTATATACAGAACCTACAGATGACCGTTCCACCTCGATGCTAAAAATGTAATGCATCAAACAACTATTTCATCCCTAAGATTTATTTGCGCCGGGCCTGCCGCTGTCACTATCGAATCTCTGATGTGATATACCTTTATCCATCCACCTACGTAACTGTTCACCCCCTGCAAGGGGAATTCAACACTCCGAAATACTAGCTCCAACGTCGCATCCCTTGCTACTCCATTCGCGTCCTTCCCTATCCTCAAACCTCTAGAGAATATCCAACTCAGATCTCGTCGCATACTATTATCAGGGTGTAGGAGGTACAAATGATAGTTCTTTGGATTATCATCTTCAGGTAGGTTATAGAAGCGACCGCTTACTATGGTAACACCGCACGATATTTCGCACGAGGTGAAGTGACCATGAAACGCGGGAGATATCAGGGAGTTGTGAGTATTGTGAAAGGTACTGGGCATGTAGGAAGAAGTAAGATTTGTGTGAACACATATCATACGCGACTTTGTGAACAATTGTTGAAAAGAGGTATCATATTGTAAAGGGAGTGCGTATGAAGAAGTTTGCGATGTTAAAAAGAGAATTAGAACTATTAATATCCGTAATTGTATGTTCATTGGTTTTAGTTGATACATTATATTTGTGTGCACCGTATAACTGATCTTTTTTGAGAGTGAATGCGAACACCATGAGATTATTTGTGTCATGAAGGAAAGGGAGCGGACAATGAATATATATATGTGTGTACAAGTGTACAAGGATGGAGAATGTTTTTCGAAAAAATTTAATTCTATACCATATTTGGACGTTATAGATGTCGTAGAATGACGAGCATCTAAAGCAAATGAGTAAGCGTTTATGTGATCGTCGCTAGTACTGTATGATATACTTGTAGTTAATTTACTAACAAAATAAGTACACGTTGTCATTTGCTACGCGGAAAACAAAGATCAAAAGAAGATAGTGAACTCTACTAGTTTGTAGTTTGTTTGTTTTCTAATTTAGTGTTCGCGTGAAGTCTAGAAACACGGAGCGCATTAACATGGATTTATCCAAGGCGAGAATGAAATCATTACATTACGTATTTGGATCGTGTATCAAGAATTTTTGCTTCCGATAGAACAGAGGTGTCCTATGCTTACGCTTCGGACAATTACAGATAATTTCTAATATTCATGATTTGGCTGATAAAATGAATTTATATTTCCGGTTTTCTAAATCCTTTCATTAAGGTGCGCACATTTGCATAATGATGAATTGCAGTACCTTTAATTTGTCAGGTTTCATGTTTTTTATACGAAAATTTCACTTAGATGACGTTTATGAATGATGCATCATAAAAATTAACATTTCATCTGCATAAATAAATAATTTACTCATGCCCAATTACTCCTCGAGTATTTATTGAAGCTGTCAATGATGTTGTTGAGCTGTAGATATACCACAACAATTTTATAATTATATTATTTTGGATTTTCTTTATGATAGATTTTTCGGAAAATATAACGACCGTCCGTACTTATCTGCCTCGGATATTTTATTTTTTATGATACGTATACTGATTTCTGTCATTAGTCATGGAAATGCGTCAGGGTTTATCGTTATACAACCATTTGAACCGTAACCAAATAAAAAATCGAGTAATTCACTTTATTAAACGCAAAATTTCTACTATCCATTATCTGTAAAAATTTTCACATTCTCGAACTCTGCATCTGATCGTCAATCAATACTATCTATTAACTAAATTTTATTTAGTTCGATATAAAATAACCAAACCACTAATAAATTTTTATATTCGCAATCAAAATGATTATTTAAAAAAGTTTTTTATTCTTTTACAGTTTAAATAATGAAATAATCGATCTATCCGGTTAAATATTATAAATTACTATGACATTGAATTAAAAACAGATACTGTATATGCTCTTCTTAATAATATTATAAAAATTAATAATTATATTATATTTCAAATATCATTGGTAATATATATTTATATACCGTATATAATACCATGTTGTGTATCAATTTCAACAATATACAGTATATCTAGAAAATAAAACCAATATATTTAACTAGTTACTAGTTATCAAATGACTTGTTGTCTAGAAATATTTAATTAGATACAATTATCAATTTTTAGAGTGCCCAATTAGGTTGTTTGAATTATCACTATCTAAAAAACTTATCTTTTTTTTTTTTTTTGAAATAAGTAGAACTACTAATGAAAATTGACTATAATTATTTGCTATAGTTTTCAAATATTATTATTAAGTATTTTATTATTTGCAATTTTACTATTTAAGAACTTATTACCTATATAAAATAAAAAAAATTAAATCTCTATAAAAAAATCAAATCAATTCTTTAAAGGTTTTTAATTAATATATTATAAAAAATTATATTTCTTTTTAAAAATTTTTATATAATTATCTAAATAATAACAAAATTCAACTTTTGTTTTTTTTTATTATAAGAGTTAAATATTTGTATATTTGAAAAAGCTTAAAAAACATATTTAACTATAAAAAATAATATTAAAAATAATTAAATATCTTATAACTTTTGTATAATTGAATAAATTTTTTCTTGATTTGATATTTAATAGAATAACTATAGCTTCAATAATCATACACGATATAATAAAATAGTTTTAAAGTATATATACTTAATTAAATGAATAACTATAATAAATAATATCTATTATAAAAAAAAAACTCTTCTATTGATTTCCGTATTTTTCTAAAAATTTTCTTTTTGATAATTTTCTTGAAAAACAAAAGAAACTAACTACAGCATAAAAAAAACTTTTATAAAATCAGAAACATCAAAAAATAACTATACAGGATCAGTTTTTAATATATATAATCTTCTGACAACAGAAAATAAAAAATTACAAGCACACTTTAATCATACTTTATAGATTTTCTTTCTTTATAAAAAAAAAAAAAACTTCAAGAAAACTAATTCTCAATAAGCTCTTTGAGATCCAATCTCAACTTCTCAAGCTCTCAGTCAAATCAGTACAAGTTAACAACTTTTTTGATACCAAGAGAAATCTTGTAAACAATAGGCCAAACCAATAAATCAGTTTAAACTCAAGATTCACAATACTTAGAAGAATGTCCAAATTACTTTTACTAAACAGTAAAAAGTATCAAAATATCACAACAACAATACATAATAAATACTACATTATACTAAATACAAACATATTATTCAAGAATATAACAACTTATTTATATATCAAATAAATAATCTAATTAAAATGTAATTAACTTTTTAATCTCATATACTTCAATTAAATTATTTTGATAAACAATATCAATCAACTTTAAATAAAATAAACAATAATACACATTTGATCAAAGTAAACAATAACATATATTTGATCAAAAACATAGCATTATACAAGAATAAACAACTTATTTTTTTATAACACATAATTCAATATAACTATAAAAAATATAAATTAATACAAATTACAGAGAGAAAGGAAACATATATTATAAATACACTAATATAACTATTAGACAAATATGATTAACAATAAATACTATGGATTACACAAACTATTCATAATACAATATCTATCACAAATGATATCTCAAATAGAACCCCAGGATTAAACAGATATTTGATTCTAGATAATGTCATTGTTAGAATTCTAAATATTAATCAACCCATCTTTATTAGAGCTACAGTTTTCAAATAATATATTCTTTACTTATAGGTTCAAAAGCAAGGCAAAGAAAAAAATCTTTTAGTTCCTTTCTAGAAAACAAGTATTTTAATATAATAAACCAGAAAGAAAAATCACAATAAACTTCTTATACTCTTTCAAAGAAGCAAATGATAATAGCAAATCTTTATACAATTAAAAATCTCACAAAAAAGAAAATAGATATAGAAGTTCAACCAACAATAAAGTAAAAATTCATTCTAATATTGAAATTGAAATAGGAGAAAAGGTAATAGAAGATCTAATCAAAATAGAAAAAATCACTAAAAAAATTAAAGAGGTAATATTACAGAGCAGTTTACATATTTCACAAGAAATAGATCAAAATTATCCAGCATAAATATATTTTATATCAAAAAAGATAATAAATACAAAATATAAATATTCACACTAGACTCTCAAAAGAATCAAAATATGAACAAGTGGCATATTTTCAAAATGTATTAAGACTATCAAAAAATTCAAAGCCTTTCAAAAAGAATTCCTTAATAGCAATATCTAAACAACTTTCTATTGTAAAGAAGAAAAAAATGCTTTGTAATATCTAGAGAAAACTAATAAAAAATAGGAAAAAAACTTTCAGTTATATCTCTAGAAACAAAAAAATGAATGAATATCTTATTCTCTAATTAAAAACTTTTGTCTTATGAAACTGTTCTTGTAAGATTTCTGTTTCTTTTGTAAAATGTTCCTTTGCACTTCATATGAGTTTGTATCTATAGATAAAATATATTGCTTCAAGGCTCTTGCTAGAGATATTGGGCTAATATGAAACATATTACTATGTACCCTCTTCTTTTGAGTATATGAGGGTTTCTAGATATATAATATACCTTTCTTTAGTATATTTGATTGCTCATATAACTAGACTAGTCATGATACTATATGTTTTATACAATATCAAGAACTAAAAGTTTCACTGTTTAATAATAATATTAATCTTATTATTATCTAGCTCATATTGAATAAAGATAGCCTTAATTGTTTCTTGATTGATATAGATTATTCATTCTTCTTTCATATTATTATATTGCTGGTGCATATTATTCAAGCTTTAATTCTTCTTTGTAATCTTGAATAATTGTAGATATGAATATTTATTGTCTCTTCATATTTTTGAAAAGCAAATTTAATCTTATGTCTTGAGTGACTTTGATCAATATCAATGAGAGTTACTATTAAGGATTTTTTGTTCTTCTTTTCCTTTTACCAAAAGATTTTCTTATGTATAGAGTATAAGATATTCATTCATTTTTT
>CAJVPT010002520.1:0-17446 GCA_910592055.1 Acaulospora colombiana
ATAGTAAAAATGGTGCAAATATGGCAAATAATGCCGAATTATATAGTAGAAATTGATTGACGATTTAAATTATATGCTGAATTATATAGTAGAAATCGATTGACAATTTATTTATGCTGAATTATTTGTCGAATTATATGATAGAAATAGATTGATGATTTATTTATATCATTAATATGCCGAATTATTTGTTTTTTTGACAAATATTATACGAGTGGCATTATACTGAATAAATATTTTTCGACTAGTGTTATATTCAAATATAATATGCTTAATATACAAGTTATAAAAAGAAACATTGAAATATCTTTTTGAATGTTCCAAGACTCAAAGTGAAGATCAATTATATGAAACAAATCTTAAAGTAAAATTCTTTATTATATCTGAAAAACAAAAGACTTATTTAATAAAAGCCAGATAAAGTTAAAGAGTAATAAGGAAATAAATTTAGGATATCATATAATAGGATGAAAACTTATATAATATAATCTATAGTTTATATATAAAAACAAAATCAAAGACCTGTGGATCAATAGCATAGTGGTAGTGCTCCCTGGTCACCAAGCACTGCTTCTGAGTTCAATACTACTGTGAAGCAGTACTACCTAAGCCTAGGTGGTACAGAAAGATCATATCTGTCCTATGATAATAATCACTATCACCTTTGACCAAGATCCCATCCGATTACGAAATATCAAAAGATCATAAGATGCTTCAGCCTATTTTAGTGCTGAAGCCATCTTGTCACAAGACAGGTTCCATCAAGCTCCTGCAGATAGGTTGAAAATCTGCACAAGCCGTAAAAGAGGAAGCTAGCGGAGCCTAGACACGTTAGTTAGAAGAAGATCTTTACCAAAAATCGATATCCATCCAAGACTCCACGTGGTTACTTCATAGACAGGCTGTAATAGGTCATATAAAAAGGGTTATTAGTGAGATGAAACAATATCTAAGACTCTATATGAGTATTCCATAGGTATACTGTAATAAGTACTATAAAAAGAATATTCAGTGAGATGAGATATGAAAGAGTCCTGTGTTGCAGATCCAGGCCTATAGAAATGAGGGTTCTGGAAGGGTACACAGACATAGGTAAGTGGAGTAGTAGGGCTTCTTCCAGCAACAAGCCACGGGGGTATCATGAGGTTATAATTGGGTCTATTGACAACAGTGAATGGTCAGATAATTATAGGTTTAGCACTATAGATTGATTATAGAATCGCTCTGTAATTATCAAGTTAAACACTGTATATATACTGTTCATCAATGTCAATAAACTGGGCTCTGTTATCCTTTAAAAAAAAAAAAAACAAAATCAAGATCCTGAAAGAGCATCTCAAAGTTCTCAAGATCCCAATGACAATAACAAAGGCTATTGATAAATTTTATAAAAAAATAAGAAAACCCTTCAAGAAAGAAGTCTAAAACAGATGCTGGAGCATTATTATCAAATGAAAACAAAAACAAGAAATTATTAGCAAACTCGAAAGGTTTAGAGTACCAGTTGATACAACTAGAAGAATGAATCAAGTCCTTAAGGAAGCTAACCACTTCTCTATTCTTCTTTCCAGAAATATAACAGAAGAAAAAGAAGACTCAAAATAAATAAAGTTCAAATGCAATATAATAGATATAATAAGTAGTTGAATATTCAAAGATTTTAAATAATTTGATTTATAATCACAGTTAGAACTTCAAGAGATTTATAGTAAAAAGTTATAGGTAATAATCTAAGTGGCTAGAAAATAATTTAAGTCACTAAAGGAGTGAAATACCATTTCCTAAGTTGTCTTTAGAAAAGGTTAAACTTTATAGACAGGTGAGTCAATATGTAGAATATGTAAATACTAAAATATATTTACAATAAAATAGACAAGCCATATTGGCCTAATTGTAGGTTAAAAAAAAAATAATAATAATAATTTAATTAATTATATATTATTAAGTAAATAATATTAAATAATTTATAAATATGAATACTCTTTTCACTGATTCTTTGTCTATACATAATAAGATGTTTGCAAGAAATATTTTATTTCTTTACTAGTAAAGTTTTAACACTATCCCTAAATAAACTTGAAGTTTTACTTCAAGAAATACTTTCAAATTCTTACTCTTGTTTATATTTATTTTTAATCAAAAACTTGGTTTTCTATGATTTAGCAAAGTCAAGAAACACCTTTTCTATTTATAGCAAGAAAGTTTTGCAAGAAAGAAAAACTAATAGTATAGTACTTAAAACCTTTCATATTAAAGCATATCTATAAAGGTTTCTAGTAATGAAAGATAATAAATATCTAGTTATATTTTTAAAGTGTCTATTCACCATATCTTTTCTCTTATAGTTACTCAAAATTTTTTAGTTTTCTGAAGAATTTTGCTTATTTTATTTTGACTTTAAATTTTAAGTAATACAATCTATTATAAAATATAATTATTAGATACAAAATATATTAGTAGCTAAAAAAAATTCTTTCTATTGATCCTCTGATCACACACAAAAAAGATGTTTGCAAGAAGTTTTATACTTCCTTATTAATAAAGTCTTTATACTTTTATTAAAACAACTTGAATCTTGTTTTCATATATCTCTCTTACTCTCCCTTACTTGTTTATAAACTCTTTTGAATAAAAACTTGGGTCTCTAGTAACCTGAAAAGACCCAAGTACACACTTCCTCTATTAAGAACAAGAAAGTTCTAGGAAGTAAAAGGACTGACAAGTGAAGTATTACCTTATAGAGCTGAAGTGACAGAAATAAAGGTTTTATTAACAAGGGAAAGCTTATTATTTACCTTCTCGAGCTTTTCTATCTCTCTTAAAGTGTTTATTGTTTTCACAGTTTTTCTTAAGGGATTTTACCTACCTCAATTTGATTCTGAATTTCTGGTAGCACAAGATTACCAGGTTTTTGATTGGCTGACATGAAACACATTAGTAACTGAATTTAAACAAGCTCCTACTGATCATCCCCACGTGTTCTGGTAACATCATTGGTAATTGAAAGAGTTGATTGGTACCCCATATCTATCCACTTCTTCAATTGAGTTAACCTATAGATCAAGTTCCATGAGGTTAATATAATATGAGCAACAAGTCCTCAGGTAGTAAAAAAGTTGCTATTTTTTCAAGCTGAAGTCTTTTTCTTCTATCATTCTGGTCAGGCAAAGTTCAAGACCAAGGTCTCCTTTTTATCCTGGTCAGGCAATAAGACTGAATGGTCTCAAATCCATGTTAAGCTCTAACTCTTTGGTTACAGTTAAGAATACATTTTTTCAGAAGTTGTTAAAAGATATTGTAATTGATGAGGATCCCCACTGCTCTTCTGATACCCTCCCACCATTGTGAAGCAAAAATATTATTAGGAAATAACTATTTTGGGCAATAGAAGATATATCAATAAAATTCCTTTAACTAGGCATGGCTATTGGAAGATATCACACTGAAACAACATGACTCAGTTTCTATTAGATTATATAAGAACCTGTGATTCATTGTAAGACACTTGTTTACTGCAAGTGGATAAAAAATTACTGCCCAAAGAAGGTTGGGACCAAGTGTGTCCTAAAAGTAAAGATCTTTACTAGGTGATAAGTCTTTTTAGACGGTACACAAAAAGAAAATCAAAATCAAGAATGAATAAGTTCCTCAGATGGTCAGAAAAAGAAAGGATATCCCAATTAGGCATTTTTTATTGAAAAGAGATCTTAAGAAGCAAGTTTTTGAAGGAAGCTGGAAATATTTTTTTTCAATTTTTACCTTTTCATTTTCTTGTGATCTACTTAGACATTTTTAGATATTTTTCACCCTTTTTTTCAACCTATACTTTTGTAATTTTCTGTATTCCAATGGTTTGGATCGACATATGGCTGTGACAACCTGCTGGCAATGATGTAGTGGACTAGGAGGATCTTTATCCAAAAATACTGTAGAGCAAAATATTGTCCTCAAGGCTGAATTTAGAGGCTATTATGTTTATGACAAGTTAGTTTGATTATGATAACAGTTTAGTTGTAGTATATATCATACTGTTCAAATGAAAATGTATTTATGTTTTCAATTGATTAATAAATTGACAATCTAGCTCGACTACAGATATATAAAAATATATATATATATATATATTAGTAGCTAAATGTAAACAAATTCCTACTGGTTACTTTATATATTTTGATGATATTATTGATAATAAGAATAGTTGATTGGTATCCTGTTCCTACTCTATTTTTCTAATTGGATTAACTTACAGATTAAGTTTCATGAAAACAATAAGATATACATAACAAATTCTCAAGTGATAAAAAAGTTATTATTTATTCAAACTAAGATTTTTTTTTCTTATTATTCTGATTAGGCAAAGTTCAAGATCAAGGTCTCTTTTTTATTCCAGTTAAGCAATAAAATCAAAAGTCTTTGGTCCATACTAAGCTTCAACTTTTTGATTATAGTTGAAAATAAATTTTTTAGAAGTTGTTAAAAAATATCATAATTGATGAGAATTCCTGTCACTATTTGAAACTCTCCTATCATTAAAAGACAAAAAAATTATTTAAGAATCCGACTTTTTGAATAATAGAAAATATTTATCGGTAAATTTTCTTTAACTAGACATAATTGCTAGAAGATATTATATTGAAACAATATGGCTCAGTTCTTACTGAATTACATAAAAATCTGGGGTTCATTATAAGTTATCTATTTATTACAAATGAATAAAAAATCACTATTCAAATAAAGTTTGAATCAAGTGTATTACTAAAAATAAAGGCTCTCACTAGATGATAAATCTCCTTAAACAATATACAATAAAGTAATCAATATCAAGAATGAATAAGTTTCTCAGACAGTCAGAAGAAGAAAGGATATCCTAATTGGGCATTTCTTATTGAAAAGAGATTTTGAGAAGCAGATCTTTGGAAAAAGCTAGATATATATATTTTTTATTTTTTTATTTTCTTGTTATCTATTTAGACATTTTTAAATATATCTCTTTTCTTTTTCAATCCATTCTTTTGTGGTTTCTTATATTCTAGTGGCTTTGTATAATATATAGTAGTGACAACATGCTGACAATGATACAGTGAACTAGAAAGAAAGGTTTTTATCTAAAGATACTGTGAAACAAAATATTATTATTAAGGTCAAACTTAAAAGCTTTTATATTTATAATAAGTTAATTAGATTAAAATAATAGTTTCAATATAGTATGTATTATGCTGCTTGAATAAAAATGTATTTATGTTTTCAATTGATTAATAAACTGATAATCTAGCTTAGCTATAGATACTTAAAAAAAAAATAATAATTTATAAATATAAATATTTTTTTTACAAATTTTATAAATTTTTGATAAATAATAAATAAATAAGTATCAAATTTTGATGAATAATTAATGAACTTTTAATGAATAATTTTAATAAATAGTTACCAATTTTTAATAAATATTTATTGAATTTTTAACGAATGATTTGATGAATAGTTGTCAAATTATTAATAAACTATTAATAAATTTTTGACAAATTATTAATAATTAATATTAAATTTTTATTGAATTGCTAATAAATAATTTTGTGATAAACTTTTAATAAAATTTTGCTAAATATTTAATAAATTATTTGATGAATTATTAATGAATTTTTTGATAATTTATTATTAAACTTTTAATTAATGAATTTTTGATTATCACTTTATTAAGTGGTAACAATTGAAAAAAATTTAGCAATAATTCAACTACTGAATGACATAATTTAAACTAGTGTTATTTTAATATTATAAAAAAACTTTTTTATATTTCTTTAATATAATTACTCTTCAACTAAATTTTAATTATATATAGAATAAACTATTATTGTCAAACAAAAAAAGTGAAATCTTTAGATTAGTTATTCATATAATTAATTTAATATAGAAGTAATAGTAAAAAAAAACTCTTCTTGATGTTTTATAAATAATTTGGCATCTTTAAAAATAGAAGTGATTTTTTTTTTAGATAAAAAATAATTGAGATAAACATATATTTCTTTTTATCACAAATCCTTTTTATTTAAATTATAGTAAAATTATAAGATATTTGTTAGACTTTTATATTCTAAATGTTAAATTATATTTAAAAGTCTTCTTCTTTATTTATAACCAATATATTATAATCAAATAGATACTTTTTAAAAGAAGTTAAAGATATACTATATTTAAAAATAATATTTATTTACAGTATATATAAACAAATAATTTAGATAGATCTAAAGCTAAGAAAATATATTCAAATATATAAGATAATAATATAAGCTTGTTTATATTCTTTAATTAATATATATTCTATTATTCAATTATTATATAAGAAACTTTATACTACTTGAAATTTAAGATCAAATTAAAATAAATAAATTTCTTTAAAAATAATTAATAAAAAATACTATAGGAGCAAAAGACAGTAACAAGATAATAGAGTTGATATTTTTTTATATTCATAAACTCTATGATATTTTTTTAATAGATAAATAGACAATAACATTTTGGTTCTTTTTTTTTTTCAAAACTTTTTTGTTATTAATAAGAAAGATATTACTTGATTTTTGAATCATCAAGAGTCAAATATTTATTTGAAAAAAAAAAGTATTAACAAGAAGGAAAGGATATTAAAGACAACTCTTGAAGTTCTTTTCAAGTTAATTTAATAAAAGTAGTAAGACTTTATTAGTATGGAAGCATAAAAACTTCTTGTAAATATCTTTTTTGAATATAATTAAAGAATCATTAAAAAGAGTATTGTTAAGTTTGAATAAATAATATTTAAGAATATTAAAAGATATTATACTTTTGACAAATATAATATATTAAATATATAAATTTTAAAAATTTATTAAGCTTAATACTAATTTAGTCAATTTTACTATTGATAATTATATATTAATATCAATTGTGAATTTAATGCATTATTGCAGATCATTCTTTGTATAAAAAAGAATATTCACGAGTTGCGTTGACTCTATCTAGTTATGAATTCGATTTCAACTCGAATCATTATTGTGGTCTTAATATCTTCGTTTTTATGTGTATCCTTTGTCTACTCTCTATCAAAACACAGACATTCATTTTTTCTCGAAAATGATGAATTGTTCTCGTATAAAGATGATGTTCAAAATTTAGGAGAGCAAAAAATTCGCCTGCGAAATTTTACTGGAGTAAGAGAATTGAAAGTCTCGACTACGCTAGAAGAATTTATTAATGTAAGTTCTTATTTCTTGAATTATATAATTAATATCTTTATATTCAAGGGCTGAACTTGAGAATTTCCATTTAGTCAAAGTCTTTGTCGCCTTCTACAGAATTAAATAGAGAATGGAAAGTACGTGTCCAAATCGCGTCAAGAAATCAACCTTTGCCATTTCCGTTTAACATTGTACCAATTTTTGGTATCCATATTGGAATTTCGATTGGAAATGAATCACTCGCTCAAAGGTAATTATTTCTCTGAATTTCAAGGATTTGTATAACAACTTTTCCATAATTATCTTTATTTATAGTCTAGATCGTAGACGAGTCATTTTTTCCTCGATATGCAAATATCTCGACACAATATTTGGTTACTTTCATTGCGATAATGGGCAATTTCCGCAACATATGGTATTATCAAATAGGATAAAGATATTATTTAGTCAATGATAATTAATAAATTTTGTGAATTACCTAAAAGTTTATTATAGATATCATGAATTCGATATCACTTTCTCGGGGGAATTTCTATTTATATTCACATTTTCCGTCACATTATAAAATATCCACGCAATCCTCGCTAATAGGGAGAATGATAGATAATAATGAGTCTCATATGCCCTCAGTTTTAGATCTTGAATTGAGATTTGATGACAAGGAGAACAAATTTTTGGCCGAAATAAGAATGGTATGGAAATGCCAAAACAAGGACATAGACATCGTCAAAGGCGAAAACGAAAGAGTAGAATTGGGAATTTTTGGAACTCAACTCGATCCCGAGACTACTATCGGAGTTAGGGTCGTAATAGGAAAGGACAGGAATGAGCCTGGTATTTATATTCTAGCACTGAATTTATGTCTAGGAAATGGAATGGTCGCTTACTAAATAATTCCTTTTATGGTCTATACTGCTGTCTATAAGTTCCTTCAATGATAAACATTTCCCCTAGAGTACTTTCATCAAATTCGTTCTTTTTTAATTCAAGTTTGATACCAAATAAAGGCTTCCATACGACGTTCGGCACTTTTATTACTTCGCCCGATTTGCAAGAAAATTGTGACCTCTACATCCTTCATACCTTTTCTAATTCATATTATGTGGATATTCATCAACTTCACGATATTTACCAAGACGAACACATTAAAGTTTGGGGGGAAACTGATCTGGAGAATCCTGTCGGGACGCCATCTTTGAAGTGGGGTAACGTGGTTTTAGCCAGGGAACATATATTCGAAAGTAATGGCGATAATACATTTAAGTTTGATCTACCATTACATATGCGTTATCATCCAGCAGTCTCAGATGTTCAAAAAACCCATGTGACTGTCTCTGTGTCTTGGCCTATGGTAGTATGTGCATGCGATAATATAAAGGTTGAAGAGTCAGGTAAGAAATCAAATGTATTTGGGCAAAATTGCAATTCACGTCGCTGTTTACTGATATTTTAATAAATCTAATAGCACCACTCTTTGCTCCCACGCCGCTTCCACTTTCTTTACTATTTCCGTCATCCACCAAACTCAAATACATATTGCCAAAAGACAATTCACATTCAAGAAGCTTTTGGCCAAAGGACGCAGTTAGGGTACCAGTTGGGAATTTGGATCATTTAAATGTAGTTGAAGTGTGGACTATATTTATTACATTATTGGGTAATGTTTGGTTGATATGGTTGATCAAACGAAAGAGTATCATGATACAACATGGTGGAGATAACGATAAAATTGAATAAAACATTTTAAATGTGTAAAACTTAATTTATTCACTTTTTAATGCAATGAACAGCTGTAATATATCAACAATTAATTAACAATCATCATATATGCATATAAACCAAATTCTGGAAGCAGAGTTAGAGAACTCCGAATTATGATTTAAACCCTCTTTGTTTTTTTTTATTATCAATTTCGTTGAGTCAATATACATTTTCTTTCTAATAAAAGACTTTTAAAACATTTAATATGTAAAAACTTTATAATTTATTTCTTAAGATATATAATTATTTTTTTAATCCACAATCATGCCATAATGGCATGTCTTTAATGAGATAGAGATATTAAATAAACATATACAATATTATATTGACTATTTAGATGATGATTAACTCACTTATTAAATAAAGAACTATACTATTTAAAAAATATGAAAAGTTTATTAAGCTAGTTGGAATTAAACAAAATTAAGTTTCAACTAAGTACTTTAAGTTAGATTTAAGAAATAATACTTCACTCTCCTAATAGATTGATACTAGAATTTTTACTTATCAGAATTATTATCAACAATTTATTACTATAGAATATTTTAAAAAATAATAAATTGTTTAATTAATATATTAATAATAATAATAATAATAATAATATTTTTTAATCTTATACTATTAAAAAAACCTATGATATATAAAAAGAAAGAAAGTCTATATATTAGAAACCAAATCAAAAAGACTTTAAAAAATAGATATAAAAATCTTAAGATTAATTAAAAATGAATACTGATTTCAATTTTAAATTGAAAAAAACTTAAAACTTTTGACTAGATGTTAACTAAAATCAAGAAGAAATAGAATGTATAGCTATCAATTTTCAAACTATCCAAAGTATAGTTAAAAACTATTATTAATAAACTTTCAAACAAAAAAATACCAACTTCAAGAGTTTAGATTCCTCTTGAAAGAAAAAATATCAAATCAAAGAATAAATTAATTCCATATAATATTTATTATTAATAGAGAAAATCAAAGTAGAGAAGTTATAAACTACTTTACAACACCTTTCAAATAATAAAGTAGCTAGTCTTTGATATATTAACTATGAAATTCTCAAGCACTTATATATCAAAAGAAAAAAAATCATATATATTTTTTTTCAATAAGGTACTAGTAAAAAAACAGTAATATTTATTTTATTTCAAAATTCAAATCTTGAAAATGTGTATTAAGTAATACAAGACTAATAATTTTTCTAGAAATAATAAAAAAATACTTTATTAAGATCCTTGTTAATCAACTATTAGCTATTTATAAATAGTATAAAATTTTAAAAGATTCAAACCTTATTAATCTATAAGATAAAATCATAATAAAACTTATCTATTTCTTAAACAATATATATGAAAAAATTTAAAAGAAAGAAAAAAAATTATAGATTTTCTTTTAAGATATAACTAAAGTATATAATATACTATTTCTTTTTATATTTGAAAAAGTTATAAATCAGATCTGAATTCTTATAACTATTAAGAAACTTATAATAAATCTCTTAAAAAATAAAAATTATAGTATTATTTTTTTTAATGAACTTTTAAATTTAATAGTAATAGTGATAATATAGATCAAAGAAAAACAATTTTTCTATTGTTATAAAGAACCTTCTATAATTCTTTGCTATATAAAATTCAAAATAAATTAATTTTAGTTATTCTATAAAAGAGAAATAGTTATTCAATTTTTATAAATCTTAGAAAAAAGTTAAACTCTCTTTAAGACAAGTTGTAATTATCTATATATATAATATAATCTAAATTATCAAATTCAAAAAAGACTTGGAAAATATCTTAAACGAAGCAAAAAAGTTTTATATAAAAAATGACTTTCAAATTAATATAAGAAAATTAATTTTCCTTCCTATTAATCAAAATTCTCAAAATTTAGAAACTATTTAAGCTATATTATAAGGTACTATTATTTATGAAATCAATAGAAAGGATTAAACAAAATTTCTTGATATTTGATTAAAACTAAAACAGAATAATTAAAATATTATCAATCTAATAAAATTAGAAATTAGAATAGTAATCTAGACAATAAACAAGAAAAAGTTGACAGAAAAATATATTTTATATGTTATTAATAGAGTTTTAATTTCAATAATAGAATATAGAATATAATATATATACTTAAATAAAAAAATATACAATAATCTTATAGCCATGTATAAGAAAGTATTCAAAAACAAAGCCTTAATCTGTAAAACTATCCTAAACAATTGTATTTATAGCAAAGAGATATATGGTTTTAAAAGTATCTAAGAAATACAATTAAAAAGCTATATATTGGTATTATTCTATTAACCCAATAATAGATAATGTTATAATAATCTGGTTACAACAAAGTCAAATCAAATATTGGAAGCAAAAAAATATCTTATAAAATCCTATATAATTAGATAGACTAATTAAAGAAAACTTTAATAGCTACAATATTAGCTCTAATAAAAAAGTTTCAAATTATATTTCAAAGTTGAAGATAAAAAGAAAGCTTCAATTTCAAAAAAATATTTTATCTGTTAAGTCAATTTTATAAAATGAAAAAAAATATAAAAAAGTCATTTCAATATTATAGAAATATAAGATCATATTCCTAGACCAATTCATTAATATTAACATGGTGACACTCAAAAAATAAAAAGCAAATTCTCTATAATAGATACAAGGATTTAGTTCTCTTATAGTATAAAAAAGTTTATAAAAAATAATAGAAAATCAAGACCTTTTATAAAAATTATTACATATTCTTGACTAGAAAAGTTATAATATACAAATTGAGACAATCTTAACAAATTAGATAGAAGAAAAACATATTGGATAATCTATTTTGATATTTTAATTGATACATTAAAAAAACCAATATTTTTAAATAATAAAATTTATTTTACTTTTATATTAAATATTGTAAAATTTGACTAATAATTATATTCAACTTTAGCTAAATAGATTAGCTCAGCTATTGAAAATTGTTTTATCACAAGTTCACTTCTTTCTCAACTAAATAGTTATAAGAATTTAATAAAAGAAAAACAAATTATCTTACAAAAAATCCTACAGAATAGTAGACAATTATGGTTCAACAAATAGTAATTGTATTATTAATTATCAAATCTATTAAAATAGTAATTCAGATAGAAGATTGAAATATTACATTAATTAAATAAACTATCTAATTGAAAGAATATAGAGATGAATTTATAAACTTTCTAAGATACAATAAAATAAATACAACTGGCAACTATAAAAAACAGGTATAAAATATTAACTAGAAATGGATTTTGCATAAATTCTAATAGAGAATAATAAAATAGTTAAATAATTCTTAATAGAAGTATTAATATAACTATCTATGACCTGTGGATCAATAGTGCAGTAGATGTACTCCCAGGTCATCATCTGCGAGTTACTGGTTCAATCCCACTTGAGAACAGTATTCGCAATATTGATTACATTGTACAAGATACATGCTCATCACCACATGCATCTTTGTACACAAAATACAACCTATAAAATCCTATCGTCTGACCATGGTATAATAAATTAGGTCACATAGTCTTGGCCAGTTTTAGTACTAGGGAAACTTTAAAAGATCCTACTATCCGGAATATATGAAGACACCAAGACAAGCCAGGAAAGACTTTGATGAACTCAAGCCTCTAATGGAATTGTGAAAACATCTACTTCTTCTCAAAAAATACCCTCATGGAAGATCTGGGAGACTTCAGTCATCTGTACCAATCGAAAACGTACAGGCTGTAACTTCAATTAATGGGAGATCTTATCACGATCGTGAAATCAATGGCTACCAGAGAAGGCAGCTATCTACTGGGCTGGTGATTAGCATTAGTATCATGATGGGAACTGCAGGGGCAGACCAGAAATTTGGGAGAAGCAATTCAGAAAGTAACAATTAAGGAAAACCCCTGTAGGCCATATTTGAAGAGTGGTTAAGAATGAAGCAATGAAAAACCATTAGTCGATCAATGAAGACAACACTATTGAATTGCCGGGATGTTAGCACAAGACCACAGGGCCTGCACATATCAAAGTACAACCAGCCTTCTGAGGATTAAATACAGCAAGGATCTATCATGGCATATACAAACAAGAATGCGAAACAAAAACACTAAGAACTAAGGAACACACATCTCAAGCCCCTTGAAAAATATAATAATACAAGTCCCATAGTGGACATCAGACACTATGTGGCCCGGGCACAGCAAAGCAACTGACAAAATGGTGTCACACTGTGGCAAAATTAGGGTATTCATTGGGTAGGTAGTATAGAAAATAGGTTAAGATGAATCACTTATGTAATCAATACTGTACTATCATAAATACTTAATAAATTCACTCCAGTCAAGTTGGACTTTAGAAAAAAAAAAAAAAAATATGACTATCTATAATCAAAACAGAAATACTAATTATCTTTATAGTATTGTATACAGTTTCTCAAAATATGATAGTTATAATTTTTACTGATTGTAGTATTATAGTCAAAATATGAAAATTTATCTTTTATAATAGATATATAAATAAGAAGATAAATAAAAAATACAAATCAACTATTATAAAACCAAATTAAAGATCTAGTAAAAAAAAAAATATTACTTTAGAAATAATAAAGATTAAGGCTCATAAAACTAACAATTAGGTAAATTTTTTTACTAAATAGATTAAGTAAGAGAATTCAATTATCTGATATTAGTTTTCAAAATTAAAAAGAATTTTAACAACAATTGTATGAAGAGAATATATAATAAAGATCAATATTAGAAACTATATTAAAATGTTCAATAAAAAGAAAATTAAAGTATATTAAATAATATAAAAGGGGAATTAAAATTTTTTGAATTCAAAATAATATAACTATAGATTGATCAATCTTTTGAAAATAGTTTAATTTATCCAATACCTTTAATACCTCGTTTAAAGTTAATAAAAACAAAAACTTTTTGATCAATCTAACCTATAATAAATTGTTAGTACTGCAGATACTCAAAAAAAAAAAATCAAATATTTATATTATAAAAGTTTGTTTAATATATAAACTTTAAGAAGAAATATTAGAACATCTTTTTAAATATTTAGTCACTAAAGAAACTAAGAAAAATATATAATGAAAAGTAAATAAAAAGCTTAGGTTTTATATTAGTAAAAAAATAAAATATAAAAGAAAATTTGATCTGCAACTAATAAGTGAACTGATAAATAGTTAAATAAAATTTAACAATTAGATAGAAATCTTTTCAATACTATTTATAGATATATAGAAGAAAATAAACCATTTACTTGAAGAATTATCTCAAAGAATAGTTAAAAATTTCTTTAGTATTAATATATAATATAATCAATAAGCACTATTAAAATATGTGAAAAAACTTTAAGGAGAAGATTTGAAATAGTCATTGTATTAAATAATAAAATATGAAAAAAAGCAGAATATTATTGAAAAAGAAAAAAGAATAAAAAGATCTAGATATAAATTTAATACACAAATCTAAAGAACTTATAAATTTTTTAGAAGAATTGGATTGAGAAAATTTTTTAAAAAAAAAGAAGATATAGATTATATAGAAATTATTAAGAAATGGATTTATTATAAAATTAAATAATTTGATTTTAACTACAAACAAAATTTGAATGATCTATAATAACAACTTGTGGATAATAATTTTATTGATTTAAAAACTTATTCAAATCAGCAAAGGAATGAAATATTATTTCTTAAGTTGTATCTAAAGAATAATTTTTCAATAGTAAATAAGTTAGTTTATAAAAGGTATAATATTTTATAACTTTTTAATATATAATATATACAATAAAGATATATTAATAGAGATTTTCTACAATAAAAAGACTTATTTTTTTTCTTTTTAACTGTCTTGGTCCTCTTAGAGCTTCCATTTTTATGGTTTTTTAAAAAATTTTGTCTACCTCAGTTTGACTCTAAATTTTGGATAGTATAAATTCTTACTAAAGATAATTGACCAATATAAAACACATTAGTATTTGGAATAGAAATAAGTTCCTATTGATTATACTTATGTATCTCAATACATCATTGATGATGTAGAAAAAAAAGTTCTAGAAAAAGTATTCCCTTCAATCATATATATTCAACCTCTAGAAAACAATTATGATACTGAAAGGCTAGTGATGAATAAAAAAAAAAGATTTAGCTTTCATGTCTCATTAAGTTTTTCAGGTAGTAAAAAGATTTTTTGAACAAAAGCTGAGATCTCCAAGCTTCTATCCCAGTCAGGCAAAGTTTTTGAAAAGATATTTTTATTCTGATTAAGCAAACTCTTCCATAATATAGTGCTAGCTCCAATAATATTAAGTGAATCTGTACATCAATAAAAGGATAAGTTTCTCAAATATTTTTTTAAAGTTACTTTTAGGAATAATCAAGTTCCTCAAACATAATAAAGCTTAGAGAATATTCCAATCAGACAAATCCCTTTTGAAAGGAAACTGTGAAATGGAGCAAGAATCTTTTGAAGAGCTTTGAATTATATTTATTTTTTCCTTTTTTCCCAATATTAACTTTAACAATTCATCATTTTTCAGAATAATCAATAATGACAAACTATTGACAATGATTCTAGTTAACTTAGAGACTTTATATCAAGCTATTAGAAAAGCATAATATTATTCACTAAATTTGACTTAGAGTATCTAGTTTAGACTTAGTTTTGTTTAGTCTAAACTAACTTAGTGGACTCCATATATTTTTTAGGTAATATAGTTCTTTAACTAATAATGTACAATATTGAGTTAGTCACTTTATAAAAGTCTGTAAATATTATGGTATCTTTTAATATCTTAATAAAGACACACTATTGTGACATGATTACAGGTTAAAAAAAAAAAACAATAAAGATATATTATACTAATATAATTGTAGGTTAAAAAAATTATTATTAGAAAAACTTATTTATTTATTATAAAAACTATATATTATTTAAAAAAATTATTAAGACCTATAGATCTATAGTATAATAATAATGCTTCTAAGTTATCAAATATTGTTTCTAAATTCAATATTACTGTGAGGCAATATTATTTATAGTCTCAAGTGATATGAAAAATATATTCAGTTAATAATAACAATCTTGTTATCTTTAATCAAGACTTCATTTAATTATAAAAAACATAAAATATTACAAAGATACTTAGCCAGTTTCAGGTTACAAGACAGATTCTACATTACTTTAGCAAATAAATAAAGATCTATATACTATAAAATATAGGAACTAGTGAAACCTAGATATATTAGTTAGAAGAAAATTTCTATCAAATTTGATATCTATTCAAGACTTCATATGGTTATTTCATAAATAAGCTATAGTAAATTATATTTAAAAAGTGATCTAATAGGATGAAATTTATTTAAAACTTTATATGGAGATTTTAAATATATTTTAATAAGTAATATAAAAAGAATATAAAAGGGTTCTATATTGTAAACCCAGGATCTTTAGATATAAGAATTATAAAAAAGTAATATAAATATAATATAAGAGTAGTAGAATTTCTTTTGATAACAAGCTATAAGAATGGAACTATTCATAAACAAATTTTTTGATACCTTCAGTTAAATAAAGTATTTTGGTTATATATTTTCAATATACAGTATATAAAATAGTTTTATATATAAAAAGATTTTTATATACTGATTATAACTATAATTTCATTATAACTAAACTTTATAAATTTTTTAATAAAAAAAATTTTTTTTAAAAAAAATTATTATTTTAAATTTTTAAATTAGTAGATTTTATTTAATATTTTTTTATTTATAAAACTTAAACTTATAAATTGAATAAAATAGTAGTATTATTAATATTTAAACTTATTTAATCAAAATAAAAACTTAAAGATTTCAACTTTTTTTTTAATAAGAAATAAAAATAATATATTATATATACTATATTTTTTTATTTTTTAATATTATGAGTATTTTTTAAAAAATTTTTAGAAACTTTTTTTTATTATTAATAAAAAAATTATTGGAATATATAGTTATAATCAATAAAAGCTTAAAAATTATATTAATTAATTATTTTTAATAAAAATTATATATTAAAAAGTTTAGAATTAAATTGAAATAAATAAAATTTTTTAGAAAATTGTAAATATAAAAACTTTAAAAAAATATAAATAATTGATAAAAAAAAATAATAAGTATTTTTATTTTAGAAAATCTTAATAATTTTTATTAAAAAAATTTTATAACCAAAAAGAAAGAATAAAAATAACTTTAAAAATATTTTTTAAATTATTTAAAGAAAATATTAAAATTTTATTAATTAAAAAGGTGAAGAATTTTTTTATAAATATTTTTAAAAATATATACAGTTACTTCCAAAAGTTTGAGTCCATTTACTAAGTTTTTATTATAAATTTCAACTTTAACAATTTTTAAATCCTTAATTATATAACCAAAAATTATAAAATTCATATATA
>CAJVPT010002521.1:0-17440 GCA_910592055.1 Acaulospora colombiana
CTCTATTATCCAAATTATTGATTTATAATATTTTCTGACTTTTGTCCCTATTAAAGTAAAGAGCTATGAATTTTGTTTCTCAAAAAAGAATATAAGTGAGCTACGAAATTTTATATGCTAAATACTTTAGGAACCCATCATTAGTTATAGCTTATAAAAACACATATTTAAAATCTAGATCTATAGTTTTTCTTCTTATTTTTTCTCAGTTCTAATTTTTTTTCTTAATTCAACATATTTACAGAACTTCAATATATCAAATTAGATTAGATTGTAAAATTAATGTTGAAATAAATTATTTATAATAAACTATTTATTGAGTAGTTAAGAATATAATTTTACAAATTGCTTATATTATTCTATACCTAGTCTTATTATTAATAAACAAAATTTTTTTTTATAAACCCTAAGTTAGGCTAAGTACATGTACTTTATTAAACTTTTGTATACTGTACATTTTAAATAATTCGCTAAAACTAAGACTTTACCTAACTCACTCGTCACTGTTTTGTCTTAATATACCAAAACTCTAAGTACAATTTTGGGAATAATTTATTGCTCTGTTAATGGTTCAGGTGAATACTCTTCTAACCTTTAACTTTATTGTTCACAAATTACCACTGCAGATCACTATCCATTGTTCTGACCAAGCTTAAATCCCAACCACTTTATTCCTTAAGTAATATCTTTAAGTAGAATTTCTTTTAGGCTTTTATTTTCTTGAGTTCCTTCTTCTAGTAGAAGATCTTTACTTTTGGGGATTGATGGTTTTAAGCTATGTGTGCTTGAGGGTCAGTTGATTTTTTCTACTTTGCGGATCTCCTGTAAATATTTCCATTCAATTATCTTCTCACATCTTTTGTTTCAAATCTTTTTCCTTATTTGGTTGCACACTCTTCTTTGTATCTTTAACATTTATCTTCTTGCCTTATTACCAATTCTTTTTTCATAGTATTTCAAATCTGCCATTGTCAGGATTAGGTCTCTCCTTACTAGTCTTGTGCAAAAGCTTAGAGTGTCCTAACTGGTTTTTGAGATCTGTTTTACCAGTTTAAAAATCTATTTATCTATCTCAGCCATTTCTTCTTCATAATAGATAATCAACTTTGCATGTTTTTCTTCTGCTTCTTTTTTCCTCTCTTGTAATAGCCCTCTGAAGTCTCTAAGGATCTCATCTTGTCCTTTATTCTATGCTTCCTGTAATTGTTTTTTATATGTTGAACACTTTAATAAATGTTCGAAGGTTTCACTTTGTTGACTGCATGCAATACACTTTACTTATTTGTAAAGGTCGGGCCTTCTAGTTGCCAGCTTGTTCAGAGTTGGTAGCTCATCATTTATTAGCTTTATGAGGAAACTTTTTCGCTGTGATTGTTTAAAGGAAGTATTCCAGGTGTGTCTTCTTTCATTCTTTTCTATATAAGGTTCCAAGTATGATTTTACTGTTCTATAATTTGATGGGTCCATCTTTTTAAGTTCTGTTTTGTTGTGTCCACTGGAAAGCAATTGTTTTATTGTTTACTTTTTTGACAAACTGTCTTATTGGGTCATTCAGTATCTTTTCTTGCCATTTAATTTCTGTGATGATCTTGTATAAGATCAGCTCTTTCCATTTTATTACTGGAAGTTTCAAAACTTCTTTGGCTAGAACATCTGTTTCTTTATTATAGAGATCATTGGAATGTGTCTTAACCTTGATAAGTTACAGGTTTATGATCTTTTTCTTTACCAATTCTAACATTTGTGCCCATAAGAACCAGTTTTTTTCTTTTAACTATCTTTTGTGAATTTGCTTTGGATCTTCTCTTTCTATTGTTTTCCACTTGGAGATATAGGCCTGGCTATCTATATGGATTTCTATGTTGCTACCTACTGGAACCACCAGAAGTATTGTGACAATTGTTACAAGTTCAGCACGTGTTGAAGAGGGCCAACTGTTTACTCCTGACTAAAATCTACTTTCTCTACCCATATCTTCTATCTGGATCCATGCTGCTCCTATTTTCATATCTTCCTTTTCATAATTAATGAGTGATTCATCAGAGTAGAAGATTAGTTTTTTAATATTAAATCCCAGGTATGTTGAAGTATCTTTATTAGATGGTTCTAATATACGCCTTCTATAATGTTGTCTCTAATGATTACCTTTTCTTATCTTTCAATATCTACCTGATTCACTATATTGGTTAGTGCTAAGGTTTGAGGGTTTGGATCCATATTAGTAACCTTTTCCATTGTTCTTTCTAGTGATGCCTTGGAGTAGGAAATTGTTAGTTCTTGAGCTTTTCTGGTTGACTTTCTTGTATTGAGATATGAAACTTCATATATATCTTTTATATCTTTCTCTAATATATATCCCCTTCTTGTTTTGTACCCTCTGGGCATCCTGGCCACCTTGTTAATATCATCATTTGAATATTATCATTACTTCAGTAGTTGAAGTGTTCGACATTGACTTTGTGTCCTACTTTTGTCTGTTATAGTTTTCCTCAGGTTATGTTATACCCAGCTTTCTTTATAATTATCCATAGTTTTTGTCATTTGTCACAGTTTGGATTAATTGTAATATATTCTGGTTCCCACTTTATCCAATCTCTTTTCTATGTATTCATGAGTTGGTCTATCCTATTATTTGGAAGAGTTTTAATTAAAGCTTGGAACCATTCAAGAATTGGATCTTTACTGGTATTCTGAAATAGTTGGAGCATTCACCAATCCCTAATTTCTTTAGTAACTTGATCGATTAGCTGGTCTATATACAGTAGTTTATTGTTTCCTAGTGATGATATGACTTTTCTACATTTTTCTAATATAAGGTGTTTCTTAATTAAACTATTTTCCTTGCTCCGTTCGAAGATTTTTTGCCATTTCTAACTATAAAAGATTCTTTCTATGTCTTTAGTCAACTTTATTACTTGAAGTGTGAAATTTCCTTTATCTGGTAGATGATTCAGAAAGTTGTATATTAATAGGTTAAGTGGTTCCCAATTCTTTATCTGTACTTGTTTGAGTCAAATAATTGTTGTGATTCCTGCAGGACCAGGATCATTTAGTCTATTATGCAATCCTGTTATTTGACTTTCTCACTGGAGCATCAGATGCTTTTTAGATTGTGAATCTTTGAGTGATGAATTATACTATTAGGTATAAATCTACATAGGATACTCTTGTTTTTGAAGAGCTTTCTATATACTGCCATTAGAATGTTATATATTTTTCAGGGTAATATATTATGCTGTATCCTGAATTCTATCCTTGATATTAATACACTATTTAAAATATACAGGGTTTGTTTATCTGTTAATTTCTTGTTTTAAGAGTTCTGGTCACTACATTGATCTCTTTTAGCACCTTTTCTTTGAGTCAACTGCAGTTTATTGATTGCCGATCCAGATTCCTAGAAATTTTGTATGTTCTGCCCTACTGAGCTCCTTTACTACTTCTTTTTCTATACCAACCTGAACTTCTTCTGGATAGCAATTAGAATCGTTAATAGTAATTAGAACTGATTTATTATTATTGATTTAGGAATCATTGGCTTTGTAGAAGACTCTCGTAGTTTTGAGGATTTTTTTCATATTCTTTTTGGATCTTGCTATTCATGTCATATCATCCATAAAGGCTATAGTTGCATGTCTTGATTCTAGCCTTCTTATGGTTTGTCCTCTGAGATCAGGATTCCAGGTGATTGACATTTTGTATCCCCTTTCTTTGTCATTCTAAATCTTGCAGAGTAAAGGATCATAGAATATTCGCCATAGCAGTAATAAGATGGTTTTCCCTTGATCGATGCCATTTCTTGCTTTTATGGGTTTTGTGAGGTTATTTTCAAAAATAACTTAAAATTCCATCTTGAAATAGGCTTAGTATAATTTTGATAAAACCCTTTAGTATTTTGATCCCTTCTATTGCTTTAACTAGTATATCCAAACTAATTGTGTCATAGGCTTTAGTGGTATCTTGAAAAAGTATCCATGGTTCCTTTTTATTTTCTCTTGCATCTTTGCAGATGTTGTTGAGAATTTGGATTGGTTCTGATATACTTTCTCTAGGGAGATCCATAAAGTTGGGATCTTTGAGAATGTTATTGACTTTATAGATATTTTCCATCCTATTAGTAAAAATTTTTGTGAACCACATTCTTGTGACTTCCAATAGAACTATTGGCCTTGTATTTATTAGCTTACACTTTCATAGTTTTGATTTGGCTATGGGATATATATGGCTCTATTTACAGCAAGTGGGAATTACTTCCCATCTCAAGAAGTTATTTAACATTCTTCTCAGGATTTTCTTTCCCTCTTGATTCAGTTTTTTGAGCATTTCATAGCTAATTTGTGACCATCTTGGTGCCTTGTTGTTTGGAAGTGTTCGAAGTATTTCACCTAATTCCACTTGTGAGATTGACTTGAAGAGATTTTTATACCACAGTTCCTTGATATAATTCTTGAGTCTATACTCATCTTTTCAGTCTTCTGTAAGGCTATTGAAGTTGACATCTCTTTTTTTAAATGCTTCTAGATGGTATCATTTTAATTCTTTCTTTATTTTATATGTTTTGATTATTATGTATTCTGTACCATCCTGTATGACCTTAACTCTGTTCAGCACTATTTTGTTTCTTGTTTTGTTTGTTAGGAAGCTGAATATTCTTCTCTGATTGAATTTTAGGTCATTACATCGTTGTTCCATAGCAATCTTGATTACATCTCTTGTTTTCTAGGCTTCAATCTTTTGACTGATAAATTTCAATCCCTCTATTGCATCCTGGATATCTTTTTCAATAATTACCAGGGCATGTTGGAGATGCTATGTTGGATACAATAGTTTTTGATCCAATAATTAGGTCCATATGTTGTGTTGTATTTCTCTATTGCCAAGCTGAAGGTCTGCAGTTGACTATTTTTCTTAATGCTTCAGCCTTCTTAAAGAGCTCTTTCAGCTGTAAGGCTTTTCTGTATGTAATGATCTCTGAACTATGTCTATATTCAGGTTTTTCTTTATGTATAATTGATTTCTTGATTGTGAGCTTGTTGAAAGATGTTTTGCAGATTTGTTCTTCGAAGCTTTTTCAGATCTTGTTTGCTTGGTTTTTCCTTTTATTTTCATTGGGTTCTTCTTTAAATAGGGGTTCCAATATTGTCTTGAACTTGTGATCTAAGTTTTTACAAAAAGTCTACCATTGTTCTGGAGATGTTTCCTTAATATCTATTCTTCTTAATTGTTGTTTGGAAGACTTTATGGTATTACTTCATATAAAGAGATTATTGTCATGTAAAGTTATAGAAATCATGGTGTGGTCGTTTCCCATAACTTCTTTTATCTCTTTATTATCAAATCGTAGTATTGGATATCTTGATAAGCTTTGTAATATTCAAATATAGTCAATCCTACTACTACTTGTTGCGTCCCATCTTGTGTGAGTCTTATTTTTTTCTTTCCATATAGCTTGTGTATCTATAAACCTTCATTAATCAAGAAAATCAAACAGTGGAATTTCAGGATATCAAGAGAATTTGAATTTTGCTTTGAAAGATGAGGTTCTATCTTCCAATAAATTGTAAGCAGCATTAAAGTCTCACATTATAATTATATAAAAGTCTTTTCTATGTTTTGTTTTGCTAAGGCTGATTATTTTCTCCTGCACTTTTTTAAATCTTTGTTTATCTGATGGAATATAGACATGTATAATACAGATCTTTTTCTTTTTTATCAGAAAGTTGGCAGCTATAATATATCCATCTTCTTCTTCGATTGATGCCATCTTTTTCTCTAGGTTTCTTCTAATAAGTAGACTAATTCTTGCTCCAAAGGGTGTGTCGGGATTGGTACTATAGAAGTGTTTGTAGACTCTTTATTTGTCGAAAGCCTATTTAGTATTAGCTTGGATAAGTTTTGTTTTACATAGACCCATTATACCTATTCCTTGTTCTATAATTTCTTCAATTAGACTTCTTTTATTCGTCTTATCTGTGATGCCTTTGATATTGTGTGTTCCAATTCTAATTACTCTTTTTTATATGTCTCCTATTTTTTCCTGTTTTTTTTCTATTATTATGTTTTTTCTTATTTTGTTGAGGAAAGTATCACGTTCCTTTTGTAAGAATGTTATTAGATCTAAATTACCATGTTATTCTAATAAAACCTCTTTTTCTTGTATTTGTTCTCTGCCCTTGTTATTAGTTGCTGTTGAGGATGAAGTGGGCATGTTCATCTCTTGTCTCTTTGGGTTGCCTGTTGCACCATTTTAGGAGTGATTGGCCTCTCTTATACCTCTATTTATCTTGTTTGGAGTTGTTTGTCCTTCAAGTCTATTTATTCTACTGCTTAGTTTTTCAAGATTGGCCAAAATAAGTTGCTGAAGGTCTTGGTTACCTTCTATCTCTGATTTGGTATCTTCACTGTTAATATTCTGCTGGTGAGTCCTTCATTCTTATTGCTCTCTATTACTACCTATAGCAGGATATCTAGTTGTTCTATAATTCTTTTGCCGTACTCTATTATTATCTCTTTGTTTTGTTTGTCTTTGGTTTCTGGAGCATATAGATTTTATAGTATAGGGACGATTATAAGATGAGGAAGAAGAGGATCTTGTAGACTCATAGCCTGATAGTGAATCTGAAGTTGAGTTATTATCTATGTTGATTTCTTGAGATCTATAATAATGTGATTTCCTTTCTTCACTTATAGGGCTAGTATTTTCTCTATTGCTGGGATTCTTCACACTCCAGGATAGTCTTAAACCTTGTAAGAAAATATGTTGTTTGCATGCCTGTCCCTGTCCTCTCTTGTCACAAAGCAGACAACTGTAAAGTTCTATTTCTTTAATGTGTAGGGGTTTATGGGAGTATAGCATGCTTTTGTCTGGATACCATATAGAGCTCTTGCCATTAAGCTGGTATATGTTTTGTTTGTACCTAACAGTCTAGGTGAGTTAATATTTCTCTCGATTAGGGTGACATTTATCTCTTTATCAATCAACTTTACTTTAGTGAAGATGGTTCTGGATGTTTCAGTACCTATAGGTGTTGTCCATACTTCTGCGAGATTCTATTTAATATGTTTATGAAGCTTGAAATAGGCTTTGGCCCTAGTCTTCGTCTTGGCCTTATAGTTATGAATGTTTTGAACTATTCCATATCTCTTGAGATGTTCAGCTATATAACTTCTAAAAACCTTATAATCTAGATCTATTAGGCTGACATGCCATATATCTGATCTATTTTTTCCTTTGAATTCCTGGAAGACTTTTCTGTTTTTTTCTCTTTTGATTATATAGATAGAATATGAAGTATGAGGAGTTATTTGTTGAATAGTAAAATTATCCTCTTTGTGATTTATCTCTTCTATACATTTTAGGACATCCTCTTCTTCTTGTATCCAAAAGGTCAACCATTCATTTCCATTGATAAATTTTTTCTTCAAGAGGTGTCTTTCTTTTTGTGGTAGTTTCAAAATATTGATTAGGTAGGTCTTGGCTTCTTCTTCTGTTTCCCCTGGAATATTGACTATCATAGCACCAAGTCTATATATTTCTTCTCTTCCTATAAAATATGGGTTTGTCAATGGGGCAAAGTCCCTGTTTCTTGTATCATATGAGTTATAATCACTGATGTTGTTGCCTTTTATTTTTTCTTGAAGTCTTTGTATTTCATCCTTTTCTTGTTCATGATCACTGTTCATTGTGATTTCATTATATATTATTGACTCAGTATTTACGTGTTCTGTAATCTCCATTGATTGACTTTTCGGCTTCTGTGGGTCACTTGCATTCTTGATAATTTCAATGAATTTGTCTTCTATATAGGGCTATAAAAAATCTTCTTCTTTTCCCTTTCCTGGTTGCCAGAGATATGGGATATATTGAGTAAGGATCCATTTCTTATATAATATTGTTCTGTCTATTCCTAGGATATTAGCAATAATACTATCTAAGATAGTAAAAGTCTCTGATACGGGAGTTGTTTGTTCTATTGGATATCCTTCTTTTTGCTTTACTAACTGTTGGGATACCCATAGTTCTGAGGTTTCATCATACTTTCTTGAAAGCTTGACTAAGGTATTCAAAATATCCTCCTTCCTTTTATTTACTATATGAAGAATACGTTATGCCCTGTTCATGTTGGCTGTGTCACGTGCTTATTGGATGAGTCACGCTTTGTGGATTAACTCTGTTTATTTGTTTACTTATTCCGATAGTATTATTGGGATTGCCTAATCTATCTGTTGTTTTAATAGATTAATTGTGAGGTAAACATGAGTTGCAGATTGTTTATCTATTTATTTGTTGATTTTAGTAACACGTGTGCTGGTTCTATTAAGGGGTAAACCGGATATGAGGAACATGTTTTGTGATTGGCTAGAACACGTATTGAGCTTGTTTATCTATTTAGAGATATGTCATGTAATCTATTATTATATCTCTATTGTCTAAAGGGACGTATTCATATTTGTGTTATGTGCTGGTTGTTTATGTGTTGCTGATGTGTTGTTACTAATAATCTCTAGCTGTTGCTCTTGGGTTTCTGATATCCTCTTGGGTCTTGCAAATTTTGAGTTTTGACTGGTTTACCGGTTGAGATTACTATATTGTCAAGTTCCTTCTAACGTTTAGAAAGGTGTAAATCTGCACTGGCCTGGTTAGAAGCTAGGGGAGTTGATGTTGGGTTCCTTGATCTTACTGTGATTCAGATTTACTTTTGTTTTTCCTTTTCCTTAAAAGTTGATAGATAAAGTACTAATATTGTTATAATATACTTTTCTCCTGGTAACTTGTTTCTAAAGCTTTATGTGTTGCTCCAAGTGGGTGATGTAGTTGTGTTTCTCTTTACTGTGTTTGCTGAGCTTGGGTTGTATTATCCTTTTTCTCTAAATAATTACCAAAAAAGGAAATTTTTTAGAAAAAAAGTGGATCAGCAGAAAGAGTTTTTTTTTACATCAAGTACTAAGATTATTTTTTAAAACAAGTATTATTAAATCCATATATGCTTTATTAGGAAATTTATTAAAGATGTTTTTGGAAACTTCTGAAGAACCATAACTATCTAAAGGATCTTCTAAAAAATTAATATTATAAGAATCTTTATTTAAGTAAATATTATTTTCAAGAAAGCTAATATACTTCAGAGAACTCTAAATCAATTAAACATATATAAATTAATAAATAAACATTAAATAAGTAAATAAATATTATTGAATACCTTTGAAATACTTTGTATATTTTCAAAAGTTTCTGAAATGGTTGGAAGTTCTGACTCATTTAAATCATCATTAGATTCATTACTAGAGTTTATAGTCAATATATATTTGTTTACATACCTCATATAAGAGAAATGTTTTAGAAATATATATTGACAAAATTGACATTTGCAATTCATTATAAAAGATTTCGAATAACTTCAAAATATATAAAATTGATAAATAAAATACTATTAATTTTAGCCAATTAAAAATTTAATTTATATGAAGTAATTTTCGAAAGGTAATAAAGAGTTGCATGTAGTCATAATATGATATAACTTCTTGATATTTATGTTATATAAGGTCTCTAAAGTCCTTTCTTTTTTATTAATGTCAAATAAAAGAAAAGAAATGTGTAATATATTTCAACAAATGATTTCAGGTTCAATTTCTGATGAAAAGGAAAAAGGAAAATGATAAAGAAGTACTTTGAAGCCCTTCAAAAAGCCCAAAAGTACTCCTGATATCCCAAGTCAAGCTGAAGAATAAAAATCAACATCTCAAGCCAAAACAAAAATAGAGCCATCCCAGAAGTAATTAAGATTCTCAGTTATATTCTGAAATCTTCACCTACTAGGAGGTTGCTAGAAGAATCTTTAAGTATATTAAAAAAGCTATAACTATTTAAATAAATACTAATTTGTATATTTAGTTTCTAATATAATAATCAAGAGGCTTTTGAAGTTACACAAAAGTCCTTATAAGAAAATTGATTAGTTATTAGAGCATCAAAAAGCCATTAAGTATAAAGTTACCTGCCTAAAAAATGAAATTCATATAAGTTAATATTTAATCACCAAACAGGATTTTATTGAGGTAAGGTTTAATTTTTAATCTTTGAAGAATTTAAATAACATTTTAGATTCTATAATAGCATGCAGTTAAGAGTCTTATGAAAGAAGTCTTTTTTGAAAAAAATATACATAGATCCTGAAGATTTTTACTAGTATACAGAGGAATATTTTTAGTGAGAATATTCAGAGTTCTTCAAAGACCTTACAATAAAATATTGAAAGATATATTATAAAAAGCATATTCATCAAGTGATAATTATTGTAATTATTAATAATATAAATAAATTTATTAACAATATTATTTATTTAATAACTTGTGGGACAATACAAATTGCTTCGAGGAATCATGGCTTCAAAAATCTGGAATACCATGTTTTCAGTCTTTGGCAAAAACTTCCTGGATACAATCAATACAAATGCAACTGCTATCAAAATTACGACCTGCAAAAAATCATAAAAAACTCAAAAGTACTTCAAAAATCTTTATGTTATTTCTAGAGAAGAAATCCAAAGCATGATGGTGTACATTCTCAAAAAAGATTAATCAAAAAGAGATGCTGCCAAGAACAAGTTACATTCACTATCGCAATATATTAAATGATTATAAATCTAAATAATAAAAACATTTTAATTAATAAAGTATTAATTAAAAGTAAAATAGAAAAAAATAAGGTAAGTTTTAAAATTTTTCAAAGTATTATTGAATTATTTGTTTACTAATAATATATTTTAGAAAAAAATTAAAAAGAAAATCAAATTTATGGAAGACAATTCAAGCAATAAAGATCAAGAAATGTATGAACAAAAAGATATTGAAATTCAAAGTACTTTGAAAGAAGTAGAAAATGATGAAAATAATTCAAGATTGCAATCAGAAAATGTAAGAATAGAAAGGTCTACTTTGACAATAAGTAATATAAATAATTAATAAAAATATATAAAAAAAATTAATTTTCAATAAATAAATTTTTAAAAATAAATATTTTAATAATAATGTGAAATCATTTTTAAAAATTATCAAACTCTTTCTGCTGATCCTCTAATAACCACACACAAAAAAGATGTTCGCAAGAAGTTTTTAATACTTCTATGCTAATAAAGTCTTATCACTCTTTTTCAACCAACTGAAGAGCTTCTTCAGAACACTCCTTACCTCCCCCGTCTCTTGGTTACAATCTCCTTCGAACAAACTGGACTCTTTGTGGCCTGCAAAGTTCAGCTCCTACCTTTACTACCTATGGCAAGAAAGTTCCTAAAGGAAGAAGAACCAATGCTGAAGTACCTCTCACCTCTCAGTCATGATGGAGATAATAGAGGTGCTGTTCCAGTCAAAGGATTAACTCTTTTCCCCTTTGACTGGCATGTAGCCTCTTAGAGCTATCTTTTTCACGGCTTTCTGAGGAATTTTTCCTACCTCAGCTTGACCCTGAAATTTTGGGTAGCACAGATCTCACCAATTCTGATTGGCTGACGCGAAACACATTGGACAAGATTGATAAACAAGCTCCTATTGGCCACCTCACATGTCTGAATACATTTCTCCAGCTCCGTAAGAACCTGGGATCCACCATAAGTCATATGTCTAGATGTGGGTGGATACAGGACATACTTTTTCTTATGTCAGCAGAAATTCTAATAAAAGTGTCCATCCAACCATGATAAAGGTTACAAGATACTCTAATCATTTTTGGCATTGGAGTCACCTACTCTTAGTAGCTAAGTAGGTTCTCATAGCTTAGACAAATAGGTGAAGATTTGCTTTCTTTTTAAAATAAAAACAAACAAGATAGACAGGAATTTTTTTCCCAGCTGGTGGGTTTTTAGTCCTGATCCATGGTTTGTGGGAGGACTACAAACTGAAGAACCATACCATGAACTCCAATACGACTTCCCTTCAAGCATGACCTCCCAAGGCTGCTAGTGGTACCCACAAATCTTACCCCTAGTGAGAGTACTCGAATGGAAACTTTCGCCAGATTGGTAGACCCCCTAAAGACTTAACCCGACTTTGGAAGATTTGTACCTTCTTAAATAAACAGCATATGCTTGAAGCTGGTATTATCTTTAGAATCAGGTCGACAACTCTTCCAAAGGTTTCAAGATATCCTTCTAACTGTAGGTCCTGCCAGGTTCTTTGAATGAGTAATCTCCTAGGTAGAGCATGGAGCTTTGAAAACATTCTCCTCCTCCTTCCAAGCAAGATAACCACACTCTCTTTCCCTTTCAAAGATTAGGACATAGCATCCCGGTAGATAACTTGTAGATATTGGTAGTTTCATGGTAGAAGCTCCAGTGGATAGTCGGTAGTAGAAAAAATTTAGATTATCACCCGACAGCTCTTTAGTGTTTTTTTTTTTAGTTACCATTCCTTGGTAACAACTACAAGGAATATAGTCACTAACTCAGTCCCGGCAAGTTAGTTCCCTACATGGGAGGCAACAGACCATGGAGGTCTTTACAGGAGATCCGAATCGGGAGGAATCTTTGCATACATTTTAAAAACATACATGCTAGTATTGTTTCTAAATTTGTAGTTAGCTCTAAAGTAAATAATATATATGTAATATCACATTTAAAGTTAATAAAAGCCAACCGAAGGTTGAGTCGATCAAAAAAAAAATAATAATGTGAAATTATTTTATTAAAATTTAAAACATTTGAAAATCTCTAGAGTTCTATATATAAATCTCTCTCTGGAGACTTCTAATGATAATAGAGCACCTTTGAAATTTTTGTCTGAAAATCTTCAAAGATCTTTGTCAAAAAAATTTTTTGATGATATATGTTCTATTTATATTTAATATTGACTTAAGTTTATTGATAAATTACTAGACTATTTATTTATATTTACAGTATGTAACAAAACTTTTTGAAATTTTTTAAAATGTATATTTTTGTTTATAAATTAATAAAATTATTCAAATTATTTAAATCTTTATAATATATTTTTTAAAATATAAATATAAAAAAATGTAAAAAAAGAATATTAAAATTATTATGCAATTTATTTATTAATTTTAATTTTAAAATTTTAAACAAAAAATTTTACATATAAAAAAAAAGATTATAAAATTTTTTTTAAAAAATAAAATTTAAAAATTTTATTAAGTTATTTTATATAAAAATCTTAATTAATTTTGTTTTTTTAGTTATAAATAAATTGTTTATAAAAGACTTGTGGGTCAATAGCACAGTGATAATGCTCTCAAGTCACAATCACAAGGTCAGTAGTTCAATACCATTTAAGAACTAAGTCAAAAATTACTCTTCTGATTAGGTTTACTGGTTATTCTGTAAAAGTTATATCAAATCATCCAGATCCTGACCAAATTTAGTTAGATTGCATGAAGATATGATCTCTGATCTTTCTAATTATCATATGCTGAAATCAAGTTGAAGCAGGAAAGATTGCATGAGAAAAGGCTTCTGGTTTAACTCCCATAAAAAGCCCACAATCCCTTGGTATGGCAAACTCTATAGTACAAATCACCCTTCTAACTCAGAATATCCCAATATAGTGCTCTGCTTAAATGATAAATCTGTCTACTAGAGCTGATCTGATAACACAGGTAATGACAAAGAAGGTAACATGTCCCCTTTCAAGATCTGAGTGAATAATATCTTTGAAAGTATTGGAGGTAAAATTAATCCCATTGGATATATACTATATAGCCTAATATAGTGAATATATAATATAAAAATTTGTAAAAGCTCACTACTAGATTAGCCTATTTTATCATTTATGACTATGTATTTGACCATCCAGTCTCTAGTTGAATCTGCCTACTTTCTGAATGGTAGTAGGTACACCTAGAAAAACCATAATAAGTTTTTTTTTTTTTTTTAAACTCTCTGTCAGGCTAGGTATGTGTGCTTTATTAAACATATGTATACTTTACATTAAAAATATATAGCTAAAGCTAAGTTTCTACCTAACTCATTCATCTCTATTTTAAGAATTATTAAAACTCTAAGTATGACTTTGGAAGTGATTTATCACTCTGTTAGCAGTTCAGGTAAAGACCCTTTCAACTGTTAACTTCATTGTCTGCAAGTTACTACTGCAGATCACTCTGTGAGGTTCTGACAGAGCTTAAAACCCAACCATTTCATTCCATATTTTACTCTTTTTATTAAAATGTCTCAAAGGCTTTCATCTTCAAAGTTTTCTTCTTCAAGTAGTGGATTTTTTTTATTGGAGATATAGTTTTCTGGCTTGATAGACAAGAAGGTCTTTTTATCTTGTCTTCTTTATTAATTCCTTGTATTTATTCCCATTTAATTACCTTTTTGTATCTCTTGTTCCAAACTTCTTTTCAAATTTGATTGTAAACTCTTTTTTGCATTTTTAATATCCACTTTTTTGCTATTCTTTCTATACATTTATTTTGACATTTTAGATTTGCTACTTCTTGAATAAGGTCAGTTCTTATAAGGTCAGTACAAAAACTTAGTATATTCTGACTTGTTCTAGAAGTCTGTTTTACTACTTTGGTGATCCACTTATTAAACTCTTCTATTTCTTCATGGTCATCAATACTTAGCCCAGAATTTTTTCTTTAGCCTTTCTCTTTCTTTTCCACAATAGCTCTTTAAAGTTTCTAATGATTCCATCTACTTCTTTATTTAATACCTCTTATAACTGATCTTTATAGGCTGAACATTCTAGCAAGTATTCTATGGTTTTATCTTGTTGGCTACATATGATGCATTTTACTTGCTTGTATAAATCCAGTCTTCTTATAGCCAACTTACTTAGGATGGATAGCTCATCATTAGTCAGTTTAATAAGAAAGCTTCTTTGTTGGGATTGTTTAAAAGATGTATCCCATATGTGTCCATCCTTAACCCTTTCCTATACTAGGTCCCATGTGTGAGCTTGATGTTCTTAAATCTGATAACTCTATTTTTTTTCTATTCTATTTTATTGTGTCCATTGATAGGCTGTTGTTTTATTATTAATATTCTTAAGAAACTGCCTAATTGGGTCATCTAAAGTTGTCCCTTGCCACTTAATTTCAGTTATAATTTTGTGTAAAGTGAGATCTTTCTATTCAATTGGTGGAAATTTTAGGACTTCCTTAGCTAAGATATCTGCTTCTTTATTGTAAGGGTCATTTGAATGTATCTTGACTTTTGTGAGCTTTAGATCTATATTTTTCTTTTTTATCAATTCTATCATGCATGCCCATAGAGATCAATTTTTTTCTTTGAGCCATCTCTTATGTGTCCTTTTTGGATCTTCTTTTTCTAAGGATTTCTACTTGAAAATACATACTTGACTATCTGTAAAGATCTCCATCATGCTTTCAATTGGAACTATTAGGAGTATTGTTATAATTGCTACCAATTCTGCTCTTGTAAATGAGAGCCAATTGTTTACTCTTGTTTGAAACTTACTTTCCTTTCCTTTTTTTCTTATTTGAATCCAGGCTGTTCCCATCTTCATATCTTCTTTTCCATAATTAATAAGTGATCCGTCAAAATAGAAGATTAGTTTTTCTTTAGATCCAAAATTATGTTGGAGTATATCTATTAAATGATCTTGATATGCTTCTTCTTTAATAAGTTCTTTAATAATAGCTTCTTCCTAGATTTTGATGATCACATGATTTACTTTATCATTTTGAATCTTTAAAGGGCTTTGGTTGTAAATCACTTCTTTAATGCTTTTTTCAAGTATTGACTTGGAGTTGGGGATTTTTAGGTCTCGTGTTTTTCTAGTAGACTTTCTCATATTGAGATATGATATTACATATATTTCTCCTATTTCTCTTTCAAGTATATAGTTATCATTTAATGTTGTGCCTTCTGAACATCCCAGACATTTTTATATATTGGTCTCCTGATCATTGTTGGAGTTATGACTGGTAAAGTGCTCTACTATTGCAATATTTCCCTTTTTCCATGTCTTAATTTCTCTCAAGTTACTTGATTTCTTTTATTTCCCATCACTATCCACAATTTTTTCTACTTGTCTCGATTAGGGTCTATTGTTGTGTTTTTTGGTTTCCATTTCATATAGTTTTCTCTCCCAGATCTTATAAGCTGCTTTAATTGTTCTTCTGGAAGATTTTTGACTATAATTTGAAACCATTATAGTATAGGTCCTTTGCTTGTATCTTGTAGAAGCTGAAGTATTTGCCAGCTTTTTATTTTTGTGATTTCCTGATCAATTAACTGATCCAGATACATCAACTGATTGTTTCTAAGTGATGGTATAGCTTTTTTGTATTCTTCTAGTGCAAGATATTCTCCAATTCAGAAGTTTTTCTTTTTTTATTCAAAGATATCTTGCCATTTCTAACTATGAAATGTTATTCCCATATATTTAGCAATTTTGGTTACTTGAAGTGGGAAGTTTTCTTTATTTGTTAGATGACTTAAGGATTTGCAGATTAATAAATTAAGTGGTTTCCAATTTTTTATCTGTGCTTGTTTGAGTCTGATAATTGTTGTGATTCCTGCTGGTCCGGAATCATTTAGTCTATTGCAAAGACCTGTTATTTGGATTTTTCTTTGTAACATTCAAACACTTTTCAAGTTGTGGATTTTTGGATGGTGAATTATACTATTGGGTATTGATCTGTATAAACTACTCTTATTCTTGAAAAGTTTTCTATATGTTGTTGTTAAGGTGTTGCATATTTTTCAAGACAATATGCTATGTTGCATTCTAAATTCTATCCTAGGTATTAAAACTCTATTCAGAATATAGAGGGCTTGTTTATCTATTACTTTTTTGTGTTTAAGAACTCTTATTATAATGTTAACTTCTTTAAACACTTATTCTTTGAGCTCAATTGCAGTTTTTTAATTACCCATCCAGATTCTTAAGAATTTGGCCTGTTCTGTTCTTTCAGGCTCTTTAATCACTTCTTCTTCTGTACCTACCTTCACCTCTTCTGGATAGCAGTTAGAATTGTTAATAATAACTAAAACTGATTTGCTACTATTTATTTGAAAGTCATTGGCTGTGTAAAAGATTCTTGCAGTTTCCAAAATCTTTTCCATATCCTCCTTAGATCTTGTTATCCATATTGTGTTATCCATGAAGGCTATAGCTGCATGCCTTAATTCTAACCTTCTTGTAGTCTATTTTTTAAGGTCAGGGTTCCATATAACTAACATTTTATATTTTTTTTGTGTATCATTCTGGATTTTACATAAAAGGGGGTTGTAGAAAATTCTCTATAGTAAAGGTAAGATGGTTTTCCCTTGATCAATTCCATCTCCAGCTACTATTGATTCTGTGAGATTATTTTCAAATATGACTTGGAATTTTCTATTTTGAAAAAGGCTCATTATAATCTTTATGAAACCTAGTGAAGCTTTGATTCTTTCCATTGCTTTTATCAATATGTCTAGACTAATTGTATTATATGCTTTTGCAGTATCTTGAAAAA
>CAJVPT010002522.1:0-17439 GCA_910592055.1 Acaulospora colombiana
GGGTACCACAGGCATTTTCGACATACTGACACACTAATGGAGCCTAGGCACGTTAGTACCCCTCAGGGACAACACGCAAGGCTATAAAAAACTTAATTCTAGAGATAATAGGATATGGAAAACTTATTTATATATTAAATAAAATTATATAATATACAGGATTTCTGATATTTAACATATACTGTATATTGATAGGTATAAAAGAATATTATAATGAAAAAGTTTATAAAAATCAATTTATCTTCTATAAAGAGAAAAGAATAAAAAAGTTGAAGATAGATAGATTCAAAGTAAGAAATATAATAGTCAAGCCACAATTATCTGATATACTTGATACAATAGTTGATATCTTGAAGGGTTCATATAATAGTTTCATATCTTTAATATTAGTGTTAATACAATTAGGTACTGTATATTAGTTTTCAGTAAGAGAAATAAAGTATAAGGGTTAGTAAAATCAATTAGCTTTTTAATAGTATAGTTTAAGAAATATATAAAGAAAAAGAGTTGATAAATAGTTTATTAATTCAAGTAATATATATTACATTACAATTAATAAAGTAGGCATTTCATTTAAAAATAATATATAATATATTTCAGATTTTTATTTATTTATTTTTTTTAAACTGTAACTAATATTAGATGCAAGCTTTATTAAGAATTAACTTAACCTTGGATATTTGTATCCTTGATATGATATCAATCATCTCGTACAAACTATATATTGCTATATATATACAGATTAATAATAACTCATCATGATTGTTCTAGTTGAACCTGCTTATCACTCCAAAAATAGGACAGACTTAACTAGAGACCAATAGTTAATATTAGTAATAATAGTGATATTGTGATAGTTAGCAAATCTCATAATTGGTCTATATACTTATACTAACTTATATATTAGATCAAATCCTGCAAGAATTAATTTAACTACTTAAATATTCTGATACTATTTACTTGAACCTCAGAGAAAATTTTTATTCCTTTTGTCACTACCTGCAGTATTACAGATGAACTTTGCTTGATAAGTTTTTATTTAAGCAAGCACTGGATTAGAATATTTCAAGCTAGAATGGTTAGGTTCCAGAGTCTGCCAGTATAGTTTTTGGTTAGAGAATGTTAAACAGTTACTGCAGTCCTAAAAGTGAGGTCCAAGAATTTCTTTTTCAGTTCAGTTCAAAATAGATGATTGAGCTTAAAACATGTAATTAAACTAGAGACCTTTCTTCATATAATTCTCATGATAAATCTATTTCAACCTGGTGATCAATAGAAAGGTCAGAAGGCATTGACCAAGATGACACAATATCTTCTCTACTATGGTAAATATATTTCGATTTCCTGATTACTACAATAAGTAGAACAAAAGAATATCAGATTAAAAGTTACAGGTCCAATCTGAATAACAGAAATCTATTCAAAATAAATATCTCAATTACTACTTATATAAATAATATCACAATAATTATCCATAGCAGAGAAAAGCTCAAAGAAATTACAAGAGTGTACTTCTTATATTATTATTGCACTGAAATCACATTCAATCCAGCCAAGTTTAAATTATTAATATTAAATATATCACAAGACAATCTAGTCTTTCAGAATCAAACTATTATATTAGCATTAAAAACATAAGCCATCAGAGTGTCCAGAGGCTGGTATGAATGAAATAGAAAAAAAATTTCACATAGACTAATAAAAAAAAAAGTATGCATGATCAGCAAAGCCATTATTCAGAAAAATATCACTGACAAAATGTATGCATATATCATCAACTACATACTCTTTCTATCTATTAAATAACTGCTAATGGATCTTGTTCTTTTAGAACACAAAACTGATTTGATTAATAGAAAAATTAGAACTAGTTTAGAAAAAGAGAACAACCAGTATCCTCTGCTTTGAAGACAGTATTACATTTTAGTATCTTATATATTGTAATATTATAAAAAAATATTGTTATAGGTCATAATAGGAACAACAAACAAAAAAAAACATCTTAGTTTTAGAAGCTCAAAACAATTATCCAATAGTTTATCAATAACTAATACAAGTTTAATACTATCAACTCAGAGGCACAGATCAAATCCTCTACACAGTAATCAAATAACAATCCAGATTCTTAATTATTTTGATATATTATAAAAATTAAGAATATTATATATTAAGCAAACATATCATTGTTTATAACAAAAAAAAAAACACTTTCTCGCAGATCACTGATTTCTTAAAAATTTTCTTTTATGGTAATTTTTAAAGGAAAAGAAAAAGTGAACGGAGTGGTGAGTTTACAAAGGGAACTGAGAAATAGACACTTACAAACAAGACCCAACTATAATTAAAACATTTTGGTGAAAGGAAACACAAGAGTTATACACAAAGAATCTAATATGCAACTTCCAAAGGAAACAACCCTAGACAAGGGAAAAACAACCAGCCAAGTGGAACTCAGGGCAAACGAACAGGAAAACAACATGAAGAAAATGCGCTACACCACAGAGAATGGAAAAGAAGGTGAGCAGACAAGCTTTTCTGTGACAAAACCTCAAGCACAATAGAGTGAACAAGTTAAAGAAAACTTCCAGCAAAATGGTCAAAACATAGCAAATACTTTTATTCTGAAAAGAAAAATGGAACTTAAAACCACTGTAGCAGCCTCCACAAGGAAACCCCAGGAAAGAAGCGAAGAACAGAAGCAGAACAATACCCCATGGAAGAGGACTTTGAACCAGGCTCATCCACGAACACAACAGAGTATAGGAAAACTGCCTATCCACAGAATAGACCAGAAGAAAACTTGAATTCCTATCACAAACCCAGGCCAAGATCCCCATTCGATAGAAGCACTAAGTATGGCAGAGAAAGAGTAAAAGTCGGTATAAAAGCTACCGAAATCCCAGGAAAATCATCCACTCAAAAAATCACATACCTGACAAGAAGCCTCAACTCTCTCAAAGGCTTGATCGCAATCTGCAGCAAGGGAAAAAATGAAAATAAACATATCATTGCTATATTTGGAGACCAACAGGCAGCTGATGAAGCATGCAACACAATCTTACCTGATACTGATTATAAACATCTCGTACACATGGCAAACACCTCACCAGAACAAAAAAGGGAAAACAGTATCAGAGTGTAGGACATCCATTTAGACACAAAATTCATTTATGTGTAACAAACCTTTTCTAAATATGGAGCAATCACCAATATTAGCATGTCTAGGCAACAAATGTGGCAAACCGCAACTATTACTTTTTTCAGAAAAGAGGAGAAAGATCAAATCGTAAAGAAATGGAGTATCTCCATGAAAGAAAATCAGTCAGAATCTTCAATACACAATAGTCTTTACAACAAATGAAAGACTGAGGCACTATCACAGTCAAACTCACCAACTTATCACCAAATACTACAGTCTTTGACCTATGTCATATCTGTACACAAAGCAAGGCAAAAATATGTTATATTCCAAGATACATGTCATACAAGAGAAAACGCTTCACAGTAATCAGTTTTGAAACACAGGAAGAATTAGAGACAGCAGTAGCACAAAGTTTGCAACTTGGTGAAACCATTACAGAATGGAAACCTATCGAGACAAAACTGTGTACCATATGTGGTAGCACAGACCACTTAGTAGCAAAGTGTCCATCCAAGAAGAAAAGAGCACAATGGCAACAATACCATTATGAACAAGTGAACAAATTTGGAAAATTATATAATAAACATAGACCAGCATGGACAAGCACAGTCAGAAACCTGACAAACCCTCCTAAAAACAAAAGGACACATCCAGGCTCATATGCAGCAGCAGTCAGACAGAACCACATCAACAAGGAAAAATCAAAAGATCAAGAAGGACATGACATTCTCAATAAAATCCTAACAATCCAGAAAGATCTCCAAAAAGAAATCACAACTATCAAAGAAGACATCGCAGACCTTGATGAAAGAATTATGTTTTTAAAAGGGGAAGACATGGAGACCACGAGTCAAGCTGAAGAGGAACCAATTCCCTCAACAAGCATAGCAACGATACAACACCAAACACGACAGGAAACCAGTGAAACAATATCCAAGTACAACAACAACAACTACACTCATCAATCGATAGAATGGATAATAATATGAACAGAGTCCTCGAGGTAATCACTAGGCTCATATCAGGAAACACAAAAACATCAACCCAATAATAATAATATGGGAAGCACAATAAGCACTTTATCCGAAGAAAAAAATATTATCGAAGATATTCTAACCCCCCAATCAACCAAAGAAATTCAAGAAGACAGCACAGAAAATATAGTAGAAAACCCTACCATTCAACTCATCTCTCAACAAATACCACCAAACAATAATAACAATCAAAATATAGCAATAGTAGAGAAGTTCCGGTCACCAATTTGGAAAGTAGCTACTCTTAACTGTCAAGGAATTGTAGAAGAACATAAAAGACAAACCTGGTTCAACATATGTTATACACAGCAATGGATCATAATAGTTACCACAGAAATGAATGGCTCCTCAGCACAATCAAAGTATTGAAAACATCATAAATATCACATAATCTGGACCCATGATGAAACACAAATGATTGGACAAAGTTTAAACCTAATAATACAGAAAAATATCACTACACACCTTTACAGTCATCAAACATGGGAAGGCAGACTAATCCGTGCAGACTTATCATTACTGAACAAAAAAAAAGTCTGAATCATTGGTATCTACTTCCCAGCAAATCCAAGATATGAAAAAAGACAAAAAACCCTAAACATTCTAGCCAAATGGATACAAGAAGCAAACCAACAAGACTGGAACATTATGGTCTTGGGAACTTAAATGGTACACCAAACCCATCACTAGACAAATTCAGTAATAGAAGACCGACTACCTCAAACAAACCATCAGGTCCTCAAATAGAGGTGCTTCTAAACAATAACCTGGAAGACACCTTCCGACTTCACAATCACAAAAAAAAGAGTATACATGGAAAAAAGAAGATAACAAAAGTCGAAGTGATCAAATATGGATCAATCAAATCACCATTTGGCAAAGCAGCAAGACTACCATTGAGGATATGATAAATCCCCTAATAAGCAGTGATCACATTTCCATGGTAACGAAGATCGAAGTCTGGAATCTAAACACAAAAAAGAGAACAACACACTATAAACCAAATCACAAATATAATTGGCATCTTACCAGTGCAGAACAATGGACAAAGTTCTCCAGGGAAATAAAAGAAGGTTTGACTAAACAACCTATAATACAAGGAACAACTGACTAAAAATGGAACGTTCTTTGCAATCACATCCTCAAAGCAGTTAAAAGTCATATTCCCAAAAGGGAACACCACTGCAAAAAGAGAATACATCTAGATACACACAAACAGGAGGATCCATTGATAAAACTACAAATGTGGAAAAACCAAATCTGACAAATTCATGGAGACAACACTCTGGCTGTAATCAAAATACCAGAACTAATAGAGAATCACTTCCCAGACCTGGTGGCACAACTCAGAAAAATCTAACAAGAAGATCCAAAAAAGTATCCCCGAGAATGGATGAATGTAATCCATCAAAATATCAAGGCTTACAAGATCATGAGTAATGCCATCACCAATAAAAAACAAGTGAAAATCAGGTAACAGAGAATTGCGATCAGACAGACATTCTGGTAAGCAACAAGAGAGCAATGATTGATAGCATCCTGGAGCGACCATTGTTAAAGGTCAAAGAAGTCAAACAAAGTTCAGAATTTTCGCCATGGTCACGTGACTGACGATCATGACACAACCAACACTATATTCCTTACAAGCTAGAAGAATGCACGAACAATCTATTCACGTCAAAAAGATAAAAAACTATGAACTGAGGTAATATAAAATTAGCAGACAAAGAGGCAATTTATGTATGACATAATACTAGAATAGCAATAATAATTATATAATAGCTCTATGTGTAAAAATGTATAAATATAACTTCTTTCAATGACTTAATAAAATGACGAATCTCAGGACTAATCTTAAGACGAATCTTTTGAATAGATCATTATAACAGTGAAGATTATAAGTAGTTTTAGGGAAAACTACCTTGAGACTCGCCCAAATCTTTTTATACCTCTGCCTTGATTTTGATATTGTTTTGTGTATGTGATAGAAGGACGGACTCTTCTATCCACAGGTTACACAAGCTTTTGATTATTAGCGACAGACTCACCGATTAGCCTGCTACACCACATAGAAAGATAATGTTGGACAAGCTAATAGAAAAAGGTAAGGAGATAAACATCATCACAGACCCTGAGGAAATAAAAAACAAAGTCCAACAACATTACTATACTTGGACTCCAGCAAGGAAAACACAACTTCTAGGAACCATCCACTTTGGGAAAGGAAATATAAACCAAAGAATGAAATCAAGGAGAAAATATATGCACTAGTACTATAAGACATATCTTTGAAGAAGATAAAGGAAACCATTAGGAGCCATAGTGCTAAATCAGTCTAGGCACAAATGGACTTCTATATATAGCATACAAGAAACTTGGTGACAAGGCTTTAGAAACAATTCAAACAATTTTCAACCAAATACTCAAGCATGTAGAAACCCCAAGACAAATGGAGTAAAGAAACAATTTATCCAATCCCTAAGTCCAAGGAGTGGAAAAACAACTTAGATATCACACGCCCTATTACCTTATTAGACATGGGCTGAAAAATTTTTATAAAGATCATAACAGACAGATTGGCCAAATGCTTCAAAGAGCACAATATACTGTTTGAACTAAACTGGGCTGCACTTCCAGGAAGCAGCACCCAAGAACCAATACACATCCCAAACAACATTATTGAGCATGCCAAGGAACACAAGAAACAAGCATAGATCTTAAGTCAGGATATGTCGAAAGCATATGACTCAGTAAATATAGGGATGCTGATCAAAGCAATGAACCGAATAAAGATCTCACGACAAATAACCAACATTCTAACAAATATGCTAGAGAATAGACAAAATATTATACTCACCTGCTATGGACCTATAGAGGCATACAGTGTAAATAATGGTATCGACCAAGGAGACACTATCTCCGCTCTACTCTGGAGAATATTTTATGACCCCCTTATTGCAAAAATCAAAAACGAATTCAAAGGATACCCAATTACTTCTAAAAGCTGCATCAACCTGGAAACAGGATGGAAAAGAATCTGTACAAATATAGCAGTAAGTGCTTACATGGATGATACAACTTGGATCACAGACAATAAAACAGAGCTTCAGCAAATAGTGGAAAGAGCGGAACAATTCTATCATATTAATAACATCCAAGTCAATCTACAAAAGTCACAGCTAATTATAATAAATGAAAAGAAGGGTAACTATGAATTAGGAGTAATAATGAATCAACAAATGATAAAAGGTAATCCAAAGGGTACATCAGTCAGAATCCTGGGGGTTTGGTATGACAGCTCGGGAAAGAAGGAATATCAAAGGTCATTTATCCAACAGAAAGTCAGGAAAACTCGAACACTTATGGGTATGAAGAGAATAACAGACAAACAAATGCAATACATAGCGAACCATGTTCTGCTATCCTGCATAAAATATCTTTGCAATGACATAATACTAACAGAGAAAGAATGCAACCTTCTAATGAATAGTATAACAACAATATACAAACACAAACTGGGCCTGCCCAAAACCATGCCGAACAACATGTTATATAACAAGTATGAGTATGGTCTCTTTCATATCTGGGATAGACAACTACTCCTACATGCAAGGAATTGGTCAACAAGAATAAACAATGGTAACATAGCAGGAGAAATCACAAGAGTGAGACTTCAAGAACTACAGAATCAGTTTTGGTTGACCACAATGTATGTAGCCATCTAACTCAACCTTTCAAAAGACAAGGGGTAAACCTAACACACGATATCGTCGGGTTACTAAGAAGACATAGTATCACTTTCAATATACACAAGGAGAACCCCATACCAACCACAATAATAGAAATTGACACTACCATTGAAAGCATTGTAAGCAAAGCTTTCTACAATCAAAATCGACACAAACTACAAAAACATGGGCTCCTATTCACAAGACAACTAATGAATGCAAACAGAACTAAAACTCTGTACTGGTGTCAAATAATCAGGCCTGAAAGAAAATAGTTTCCAGTCCAACTCCAACCTGGTTTCATACCATAAAAAACCTAATTAACAACCAACTAGAGAGCAATAAACTTGTCTCAGTAAAAGAAACCAACACTTTCCTGAAACCCCACTGGATATGTACTAAACAAGACCAGGAAATCATAATAGAAAGGAAACAGAAAAAGATAAATCAGAATGATATACTCTACAAACACTATACACAAGAAGAAGAGCAATCCCCAGTATAGGCGTGCACCGGATGTCCAAGAAATATACAGTAGAATCTGGAACAAGCAACAGAGTATACCTTTATTATTGCAAAACAACAGGCAGTGAACATTCCAGTGCATAAAAGCAAGGTATCATGCAGAGAGGCTCCTGCAATAACCCAGCAGTCAGCAAGGTGGAGAAACTGCGTATCCCCTAACTTAATGAACACAGCTTTAGAGAAACTCACTACCAGAGAAAATATGACACAAGAACAAGAACTTCAAATATATATGGCTGAAAAGACAAAGCGACCACAATACCTTTTCAATACAACAGATCAGATTTCAGAGCAACTTACAAGCATAGCTATAGCTCTGGAAAACTATGCAATATTCAATATATACACAGATGGATCACTCACAAAAATTAATAATAGTTTCCACATGGGCTTCGAATGGGTCATCATACCTCCTGACAAGAAAGAATTTAAATTCCAAGGTCAAATCCAAAACCATCCATCTTCAACAAAGGCAGAAATCACAGCTATACTCACAGCAATTAGCATTGCATCAGAATACAGCAGGACCAAAATCTTTACAAACAGCCAAGCAGTTATAAATGGAATAAACAAAATAATAGGAACCACAGAAAATAAAATAATAAACACACAAAAAAAACACAAACCTCCTTATTCAAATCAAACATCTCTGCAAAAGAAAAAGTATCAAAGTGGAGATACTTAAAATAAAAGCACATTCAGGAATAGAACATAACGAACAAGTAGACAAATTAGCACAAATAGCACAAACTCAAGGTATGAAACCAGGGGAAAAAATATTAGAGATTCGCCCATATTTATGTAAACATCCAACAATCATTCCACAGTGAAACAACCAAAACCTGGACATCCCACTGAAAGAGACAACACAACAAATAATCCAGATGATACACTTAGCAAAATGGAAACTTTTGAACAGAACCAGATGCAATTTTAATGACCTAATGATTTCACAGATCCACTGGAAAACAACAACTAACCACTTGCAGTACACCAAAATGAGTAATAACACGACAAACTGGGAAGACCAAAAATACAAAAGATTCAGTCTGAACTTATGGAACAATGAACTGCCTACAAAAGTAAAACTAAACAAAAGATTGCCAACAATTTATTAAGACAATAAATATCTGCAATGCACAGAAGTTGAGACATGTACTCACCCCTTTATCTGTCAGGAACAAAAAGAAAAGACACAAAACAAAATCAAGGAAATAATAATAAACTGTATAAATATACACAAGAAACAAAACTCAAAAGATCCCAACAGGAATCCCATGCTAGCAGAGTTGAATCTAGACTCTACATCACATCTTAAAGCTTACATTAGAGGTGCAATCTTCAAAAGAACCTTTTACAAAATTAGGAAGGTGATCACAGAAAAACATACTAGAACCCAATATTTTATAGACATAAGAACCCAGATAATAGAATACCTCCACGAGATATGGACTGACAGATGTGAACAATTTCAAGAATGGAAATGCAAGGCAGGAATCACCAGGAAAAATGAGAAAGCAGCCAAGTACAGCACAATCACTTTAGATACTTACTTCACAGAAAGAGAATTCCACATTAAAAGTCAATTTACAAAATTGGTAAACAGCTATATGAATGCCTGGATAAATAACATTGTTAACACATTTTACATTTTCGAAATTTCTTTTAGCACTAGCCCCAGATAGGGAGGCAATAAGTCGCAAGGTGAAAGGCTCCTTAGGGAATACCTTTCTATTGAGTTTTATTTGTAAGTAGATAGATAGTACAAAATAGATTCAAATATGTAATCTTCCAATGTTACTATACATCATAACAAATAAAACAAGGCTGCACCAGCGTTTAAAAAAAAAAAAAAAAAAATCATTGTTTATAACCTCCACTTATATCAAAATTCTTAAAAAATTTTTTTTCTGTTAATAACCCAAAATATTGAGGAAAAAATACAACGCTCGCAAAGAACTTCTATAATAAACATATCAAAAAGGTTGACACGAACAAAAGACCTGATAGCCAACTATACAGGAGAAAGAATCTTGATAGGTAGTAGCAAAATCTCTAAACCATTACTGAAATTCAATCTTGAAAACAAGTTCAATTTCTTACCAGCTCAAAGAAGAACCAAACACCAATGCAAATAAGAGAAAATCACAAGTAGCAGAAATCAGCCAAGTCATCACCAAGAACCAAAAAGATATGGAGCTAGAGAATGAAGAACACAACAATAGGACTGATACAGAGAAAGACATCACAGTGCCTCCAGAACTATTAGAGGAAATAACCATGGAGATCAGACCGATCTCACCCATAACAGTAACCTAAACAGCATCCACAGTAGGAAAGGGAGAAGAGAACTTGAAAAACTACAGCAATATTACCAACAACAACTTCAGCTATGATAGGAATCTAGAATTAACAATCTCAGAAATGGAATAAAGAAACTTCCAAGAACATGACACACTCTATTCGGGCAAGATGTTTATTGACCCAAAAGAAGTGTTTGGCTCCTCAATTGAGGAAAAAATTAACCATATCTGTAACAAGTTAGGGTATCTCGCATCTCTAAGACATATATGTACAGAGTCTCCAATCAGCACACTTATGATTGCAGACATCTTTAGCAATTACTATGAGGCTACAATGGAATGTAAATCAAAGATCACCAACAATTAAAAAATCAAATTTAGGCTTGCATCACAGATCGCCACACAGGAAAGCAAAGTCTGATCCCTCAGGATCTGAAACATTCCCACATAGTATATAAAGAAGAAAATTGTTAGCCTATTTGAAGACAGGGCAGTAATTGAACATATCACATTACAACTAGTAGGTATCATTTAATTTGGAACAGTACTTTTCAGTACAAAAGAAGCTTTTGAAAAATTTGATTAAGCATGAGCCTTCTACAAGGATACCTTCTACATATGTGTTTACCTTATAGTCAAAATCTGCATAACAAAAGAAAAGAAGAACCAGTACAGTGCTATGCTTGCCAACCTACCATAGGAGATCACAGCAAGAAATCTGAAACAATTATTGACTGGACACATGCCCAAGGCTGCTACCTCTTCTTAACCACCTTAACCAAAACTAAAAGTTCGCCATCTTATATTACAGGAATAATCAAGAACTAAATGAGGCAAAAAATATTATACTTCAATTGGGAGACATAGAACTGAAATGGGTAACAAAAACAATGAAACTCTGTTTCAGTTATGGAGCCCAAGAGCATGACATCAGCACCTGTACAATAGAGAAAAAGGATTTAGTAAGGAAAGAAAAAATAATAGACTAGGTCAGCTATGACTCACACCTCAATAACAAAGAGGACCTTCTGTAACAAGACAAGATAATGGATTTAAAAGGGTAAATATAACAAATCTAAGACGAACATATATCAGTTTTGCAAGAAGAACTTCCACACAATTCACACAAATAGAAATGATATTGGAGACCCTTAGACAACTCCAAATGGAAATGAATGCAATTAAGTATCAGGTCCATATGCTGGACAGAAGAATTACAGCAATCGAGACAGGTCTCACCATTAAAGCAAAAGGTCCAACCATTATAGACTCCCCTCAAGTAATAGCTTATCACTATTAATGTCAAACTTCAGGACTTCATTAACAAAGGAAATAGACATCAGACAACAACAGGAGATGATAAACCAAAGAATCAGTCGAATGGAATCCACAATTGATTCCATAATAAGAAAAATAATGGATGTCTGGAATTACCTATCGAAGAAACAAACATATCAGAACCTACTTCTAAATTTATATGTAATAACTATGATTAGTAACCAGATAGAAAACAATACTTGCAACAGGCAAGAAATTAAAAAAATAAATTAACTAAAAAACAAAACTGGTGAAAAATAGAAACAATAAATATAAGAGGAATTAACAATGAAGTAGATAGAATAATATTACTAGAGTTCTATCAAGAAACTCAAATCGATATCTTAGGAATAACAAAAACCTGATTGATAAAAATTAGAAATAGTGTAATACAGAAAATAGATATCAAATATAGACAACAAAACCAATAAATTAAAGTTACAGAACAGAAGTAGCCATAATAATAAAAAAAAGTGGTCCACATATGTTTATAGTACTGAAGAATGCAACAATCATGATCTACTTCTTGACATGGCTTTCAAAGGGAAAATCTGATACAGAATAATAACAATATACAATTCAGCAAATGAAAGTGAAAAACAGGACAGAATAAAACTTCAACAAAGGTGCAAAGAAAAAATTAATAAGGCAAAGGGAAAAAACATGTTCATAATACTAATGGGGGGCTTCAATGAAGTGACGAATTAGAGCCTGGACCATACATAAGAAAAAACAAGGAAAAACAAATCATAACATATAATCAATACACTGATAGACTTTAATCTTATAGATACATACAGAAACATTTATACATTAACAAAAAGTTTCACATACAACAAATCAAAATTAGAGTATGGAAGCAGACTAGATTATATTTGTATATCAAGGCCCCTACTCCCCTTTATCATTAATGCATATAATATAGGAATAGAAACAGTTATCCAAAGTAATTATAAGATAGTAGTGTTACACCTCAATACACTATACTCAACATGGTCCAAACTGTCAAATAGGAACAACATTCGGCAAAATAAGATCAATTACATTAACTCCAATCCTAAACAGTGGACCAAATTTACAAGAAAAATGGATGAAAGTGTGAGGGAAATCCTTAAGAAAAACTTAAAGTCGACAGACGAAATATAGCAACACTTCAAGGAAATAATATTTATAGTAGTAAAAACAACTTTTAGAAAAAGAAGAAACTGAAGAAACACTGGTATTATATACAAATTAAATTACAAAAAACTGATGTGAAAATAGCTCAAACTGAACAGAATATATAGGTACTACCAAGAGTAGCTAATAGAGTCAGGTGCCAGATCAAAAGTAGAAAAAACACTCATCGAGGAAGAAATTAAGGAAATCAACATACCATTCCAACTTCTAACAACTCACACTTTTTTCAAAAAGATATAACATAAAATAGAGAAATCTTATATGAATAGTTGTTAGAAACCAAGGAAATTTGGGAAATGAAAAATAAAATCACAAAGGTCAAAGTAAAACAGGCAAAGAGGAAACTTATTTAAAAGAAAGTGGAACAAAGATACAAGTACCTAGAAGAAAAGCCAAGAAAGATGATTAACAGTATATTAGACAGACAATCAAGGGTAATCAATATACAAAGACTAATCAAAAGGATACAAGAGAATGAGGTAGAAGTTATAACAGATCCAGAAACAATTAGAGACAAGATTAAGGAACACTTCTAAAAGTGAACCAGATCAAGACAAATGCTAGATATTAAAGAATTCTCATATTGGAGACAACAGTATGAACCCAAGCAAGACATCAAGGAGTACTGGTTTGACAAAGTGACATCAAAAATTGATATATCAAAGATACATAAGGTTATCAAAAAGAAAAAGAACTCTAATATACTAGGCCCATCAGAAATACCCTACATGTTACTCAAAAACCTGTGAGTTAATAGAAATACTCTTCAATACAATCCTTAATACAAGAGATATCCTGCAAGACTAAAAAAAGAGAATGTATATTCAATTCCCAAACCCAAAGACTGGCTAGGTGATATAAACATAACACGGCCTATCACTGTTTTAGAGACAACTAGAAAAGTGATTATGAGTATTATATTAGAGAGAATAGCAGAAGTTTACAACAAACACAGAATATTGTGTATTAATAATTGGGCAAGACTTCTGGGAGAAAGTGCTCAAGAACTGATTCATATTCTAAACAATATTATGAAAGAAGCTAGAGAGTTTAGAAAGAAGGCATTTATCTTTTCCAAGATATCAGCAAAGCATTTGACTCAATCAACAGGGACATGATGATCCAAGCTCTCAGAAGAATCCACATACTGGAAAAGATTATTGAAATCCTGAACAATATACTAGCAGACAGAAACAATAGAGTAATCACAGCACATGGTTGCACCAAAGAATACTTTATACAAGATGGAATCAATCAAGATGATACTATTTCCCTATTGTTATGAAAAATCTTTTATAATACTCTACTACAAGAAATTGAGGATAAACACATGGGCTATACTATGGGAACAGAAGTATTACTAGATTTTATATCACAAAATCAGGAGAAAATAGCAAGTATATAAGTAAAGCAGGCACACATCACAGCAACTGTCTAAATGAATGATATCACATGGTTTATGAGTAGTTAAGCTGACATGCAAGCCATTATAGACAAGGCAGCAGAATTCTTAAGAATTAATGACATACAAGTCAATAGCAAGAAATCCTTATTGGTTTGCCTCAATGCAAGCAAAGAATACAGAGAAATAGGAATCACAATAAGTGAAACACAGGTAACACCATTACATAGTAATGAAACAATAAGGATGTTAGGAGTATGGATTTCAGAAGATGGAAAGAAAACACACCAGAAGAACATTATTAAAGGGAAGATTGAGATGAATACCAGAAACTAGGTATGGAAAAAGATTACAGATAAACAAACGAGATATATTATCAACCATGTCCTCTTTCTAACAATCGAGTACCTCTTAAATGATATGGTTCTAACAAAAGAAGAATGCAACAGACTGGGCAGTAAGTTAAATAAAGTATTCAAATATAAAGCAGGACTGGCCACAATAACATCAAGCTGTATTATTCATTGTGACTTCAGATATAAGCTTTTTAGCTTATGGGATAAACAGATTCTTATGCATGAGAAAAATCTAATCCATAGATTGAACAGTCATGATCTGGAAGAAAAAACAATCTAAATAAGACTACAGCAGTTACAGAATGAATATTGGTCCAATACATCCATTTTAATGAACAGATTGCTCTTTTAGACTCAGAGAAGAAACAACCAGACAAATGATATACTAAACATGCTGAAATGCCAGAGAATTACATGGCTCCAACTGAACACACATTATTTGGGAAAACTATTCTAAAGGAAGGAAAGGCTATCAAGGAGATGGTCACAGAGGAATGGTACCACAAGCACAAAAACTCTCTTAGATGTAGAAAAATCTTATTCTTTGTTTAAATCCTCAATGATAACAAAATGAGATTCCTTTCCTGGCAACAAGTACATACCAGATTGGAGAAACAAGACTGTATCCCCCTCTGGTACAGAGAACTGAAAGAACTGTCAACCAAATTCAAAAACCTACAAGAGAGAAATATAGAAGAACCAACATCCATCAAAGAGGACAAGAACAACAGTCCAAGCTTTAACAACTTCTATTCCAATATTTCAGTATACCCATATCAACAACAGTCAATAATTAGAAGGCTGACAACCAAGAAGAGTATAGCAATAGTAATAACAAAGAAAAAGAAGGTCATAAATAATCAGGCTGTTCTAGCTACACATGATTAGAAATGATAAGTCATCATTACTGTTTAAATGCAAAGGTTGCCCCTTCAATGATATAGAACTCAGAAAACAATATAAAGATCAATAGCAATGTACAATGATGCAACTACTCATGAATTCAATTAATATCAGAGTCTTAAAAAGCACCAGTAGCTACATTACAAAATCACAGGAGACAGACAAAAGACAATCCAGAATGAACAGATTTATTTATTCCCCAAGGGATTGAACATATATTTCGAGAGATTAACATCAAACATCCATCCAACACAGCCCTACTCAACATATACCTGGATTCTGAATCAATCACAAAGAGCATAATCCAGAAGAGATTAAGGGTCCCACTCAGAACAATAATGAGACTACAGCAAATCACACAAGAAATTGCTCCCGGAACAACTACAGATATATATACAGGTAGCTCTTTTACTAGGTTACATACCATCAGTAGAATAAAAATCAGATGGATAATCCAAACAGAGTCAGTAATGGATATCACCACCTTTCAAGCAGAAACCAAAGACATCCCATACTACACCAGAGCTGAACTAACAGCAATACTAATAGCGATCAGTACAGTTGGTTCAGAAAAGAACATAAATATTATTACAGGCAGCCAAAGCACAATTAATGTGATAAAAAAGCTATCCAAGATGGAAAACACCAGAAATAGGACAACAAAGAATCCAAATAGATATTTAATCAATACAATTCTAGAAATTATATCTATGCAAAGAATTGAGATCAAATGGATAAAATAAAAAGTTACTCAGGTAACAGAGGAAACAAACTGGCAGACAAATTAGCAGTGACCACACTGGTAGACAAACTCAAGGATATTATCAGGGTACATGAACTGTAGAGATGTGATCCGTTTAAATCCATATTGTTTTGATCATTATTTATTCAAAAATATCAATCCGTATATAAATTCCTATTAATCCAGATATCCTTACGGATAAACGAATGATCAACACCAATTTTATTTTGAATAATAGTAAATTTTTTTGGTTTTGATAATTTTTAAAATAGGCTAATATACAGTATATTATATATAAATATGTTGGTTTGCTAGTTAATATTAAATATTATATAGTACCGACTTTTATTATCTTTTACAAGCAGTTACTATAATTTGAATATATATGTGATCCTAAATATTCAATGCATATGCAGAAATGCAATGAAAAGCAATTTTGTTGTGTCATAGATGTTGTTGTCATCGCCAGAAAGTCTGTCACTAAAATGGTTCACTCTTTGCATGATGATAATGGATGTCAGCACTAAATAATGTAAGGCTTTTAACTTCAAGATGGTTACAATTTGGCTGACTTTTGCACACTTGATAATCTCTTCTTGACCATTTTTCCCTAAGCATATTTCAAGATTACAGGTGGTACTCTCTTCATGGTACAAAAAGTAATGTCATATCTCTCTTTCTTAAAGGCATTTGTTTTTATAGTAGTGGCGTAGACTTAGTTTATACTTTAAAAATGTAAAATAGTTTATTATGCGAAGTAAAGTAGCATTTATTTAATAAAGCACGCATGAGTGTGCAAAAACAAGTG
>CAJVPT010002523.1:0-17437 GCA_910592055.1 Acaulospora colombiana
GTTTACATTTAATAAAGTTTTCCTTTAACTAAGATACATGATGATGAAATGACTTCCTAACATTGCACATGTTACAACCCAATACTCAATAAAAAAATGGACAAAAGATAGAAAAAATAATAAATTCTCAATATAAATCTAAATAAATTAATCTAAAGAAAAGTATTAAGAAATAAAAGAAAGCTAATATATTTCAATTATAAAGAACAATCCAATAGTTATAAAACAATATTAATTCAATATATATAATACTCTAAAGGTAAACTTATAAATAGTTTATATCTTATAAATATAGAAACTAATAGTATTCATAAAATAATATTCTTGAATAAAAAAAAAATAATAAGAAAAGTTAGATACTGTATTTGAACTCTTAATATAAAGAGAAATATTAAAGCAATTAATTAACAATAAAATTTATCTTATTGAAATAACTCTAGATTTTAAAGGTATAATACCTTATGAAATAGTTAAACAATAGAAAATTAGAATTATTGAAAAACATATTTAAAATAGATTTTATTAAAATAACTTAAAGAAAATTTTGAAAAAAAATATAGAAGCACAAGATACTGTATATTAAAGATCTACTTAGATTGATTATTAATATATTATAAAAAAGATATAACTAGAATAGAAATAGTATAAAACATGTGGGTCAATAGCACAGTGGGTATGCTTCCAAGTTACTATTCGTAAGTTACTGGTTCAATCCTACTTCAAAACAGTATTTGTATTATAGGTTACATTGTATAAGGATACATGCTAATTAGCTATATGCATACTTGAACATAAACAATCTATAGAAACCCACTGTTTAATTATAGTGTAATAAATTAGGTTATACAGATTCTAGTTTGTTTTAGTACTAGGAATAAAAGTCATGACATCCTGTCACTTGGAATATGTACAGATACCAAGAATATCAAAAAAGACAATAATAAGACTTAGGAACCTATCAGTCTCATATGGAATCCAACTCTTCTTAAAAACTTTAGTCTCATAGGAGGTCTAAGAGACTTCAGTTGCATATACCAGCTGCAAATATAAGGACTGAACATATACTGAGAGATCTTTGATCACTATTATAAATAGTTATCAGAGTTGAATCTCGTGGGCTGCCAATGAGAAATGATGAAGTTGAATAGTCAGGATGAGATACCTGTAGGGACTAATGTGTTTAGAAGAGATCAATGGCTTTATGTAATAACCAAAGAAAGCCCCTGCAAGGCTATATTTGAAGAGTGATTAAAAAAATGATTACTGGAAGACTATGGTATCAATTTGACTCACCAATAGCCACTGAGAGACTTGGTGGGACCACATAAAAACTGAAAAATATTAATGGACAACCGACTTTCTGAGAACTAAGCATAATAAAAAGGATATCAATTATAGAACACACACCTCATACAGTATAACAAAACTCCATAAATCGAACAATCACAAATAGCTCCCTAAATATAAAAAGAAGAAGTCCCTTGGTGGATCCTCAGAACATTAGGAGTATATGGGTATAGCAGGGCAGCTGGCAGGATGGTATCTATAATGGGTAAAATCTAAGGATGGTTTTAATAGATTAGAATAGTATAGATTAGATATAAGAATTGCTTTTGTAAAATAACTTTGTATAACTCCTTAACAATCAATCCATAAAGCCCAATCAATATGATTAGTTAAAAAAAAAAAAAAAAAATAGTATGAATCCAGATAGATGGTAAAGAATAAAAAAATAGATTTCAGGCAGAAATACAAAATTGATTATCTTTTACAAGAATAAAATCAACTTTTATAATTACAATTTTACTAGTAACATCAATAGAAAAGCTTAATTAAAATTTATATAAATAGTCAAATATATATTTACAAATAAAATAGACTAAGAAAAAAGAATTCAATAATGAGTCATAGAAGATGGTTAAAAGAAAAATATTGGTCTCTTCAGATAAAAATATTAAGTATAGTCAAAATGAAGAATTTGAAATTAAAGCTAATTAAAGTTAAAGCCTACTTCAATATCATAAAAAATAAAATAATAAGTAGATAAAATAGTTAAAGAAGCATTAAATTTTCTAGCAATTATATAAAAAAATCTCAAGTTCAATAAGATTATTATAAAAATTAAATAATGGAATATAATATTAATTCTAACTAACTTAATTCACAATGAACTTTCAGTTCTACAGATACTTAAAAAGAGGAAATCAGAAGTGTATATCACAACTACTTGCCCAGTATGCAAACTTCAAGAAAAGATACTAGGACATCTTTTTGAATGCCCATCACTTAGGGAAACTTAGAAGAACTTATAGTAAAAGGCAAATAAAAAGTTTAAGAAACTCATCAGTAAAGAAATAAAAGATAAGAAACAAGTTCAACCTAAAATAAATGACTGGACAGACAAATGGTTAGAAGAGATCCAGAAATCTGACAAGGACCTTTTCAATATCATCTGTAGATATATGGAAGAAAGCAAGATTACCTCCTTGAAAAAGTATCTCAAAGAGTAACTCAAGATCCTATCAGCAAACACATAAGGTATAATTAATAAATTCTGTCAAAAGATAAGAACAAACTTTAAAAAGGAGATCTGAAATACTTGCTATGCCAAAGTTATAAATGGGAAAAGAAGTAAACCATTGCAAAAGAGGACAAAAGAAATAAGAGGTTCAAGCCCAGACTTGATAAACAGACCGAACAGGATCAAAAAGAACTGCCATTATCTCCAGAGGATTCGAACCTGGAGGATATCAAAGAAATAGAAGAAAAGAAATATAAAGCAATTATTAAGGATTGGATTTGTCACAGAATAAAGTAGTTCAATTTTTAACTACAGACAGAACTTAGAATAATCTACAGTAAGGACTTGTAGGCAATGATTTTATTAATTAGAGAATTTATCCAAATTAGTAAAGGAGTGAAATATTATTTCCTAGATTGCATTTAGAGAAATAGCTTTTTGATGACAAGTGAGTTAGTATATGAAAGTCACAATAATTTGTAAATACCTAGCATATATACAATAAAAACATACCATACTGACCTGACTGTGGGTTAAAAAAAAAAAAAAAAAAGAATATAATATCAAATAGTCTTATAAAACAATTTATAAAAAGAACCAATAATAAAATAACAATATATATTAAATATAACAAAATTAAACTAAGAATAAATAAAGCTCACAGATAATAAATTATTAAAAATATTCATAAGATATATAGTATAGAAAATATTAATGAAAAATTATATATAAAATATATTCTTTAATAAGCTATCCACTCTGTTCAAACTAAAAATAAAAAGATCTGATTTTTTTTTTTTTTTTTTTTTTTTTTAATGGGCTTATGCCTAACTTTATTGAATCCCAAATTACAAGTTTATATTGTGCAAAGCACAAATATATAGATATATATTCAGAGAAGATAAAGATAACAATAAGCTAAAGTTATTCTAAAGTTACTTTGAGGCTTATTGTCCTTTCTTTTTCCAAAGAAAAACCAGTATCTCCAAAGTATACTGGTATCATAAATAAAAATAAAAGAAATAAAAGAAAAATTGGACAGTCATATGAAATATATCAATCTTGTTTCTTGGCATATGCCTGTATTATTCAAATTCCATTTATGAAAAGGTTTGGGGAAAACTTCTACTGAATCTTTTATGGAAATAAGGTGGAGGCCAAAGAGAAGACTGTACAGTTTTAAGGCTTATAGAAAGAGAGTAGCTAAGAAGATCCAGATGGTATATTGGTATCCACATAATCAACTTGAAAGTTTTCCAGTATATCATCAATTAAACTCCTTCCTATCTAAATATGGATATATTTATCTATTTGTGCATCTTATTTTAGATTTAATTCCTTATATGAAAGACAGCACCTAGCCTTGTGGTTAACATATCCTGCTGGTGGCCATTAGTACTAACAATCAATGAGGATCTTCCAGACATTTCGGCTAGCTCGCACGTCACTACTGACATTTTTGGACTCGAGTTTTGATTGATGTAATAATGTTAACCTTTTAGTCTTCCAGCTCAGAATTTTTTGAAGATAGGACGAAAACTTCCTGAATTACTTTGTACATAAGCTTTACCATTGAATATCCTTAATGGCTCCATGCTTTCTCTGATTTAGACTTTCCGGGTAGTAGAGGTTGGAACCTATCTGACATACAATCAGGATGTAGACAGCTCTGACTTGAGAAAAGATCAATTGAGCATCTTGTGACCTTTGCCATAGTCAGACGAACTCTTTTTTATATCTAATGATGTGTTGGTGCCATGTCTTGTATCCATCTGCACCAGACAAAATGACTTATGATGGATCACAGGTTTTTATGGAGCTGAGAAAATGTATTCAGATACGTGAAATGACCAATAGGAGCTTGTTTATCAATCTTGTTCAATGTGTTTCACATTAACCAATCAGAGTTGGTAAGATCTGTGCTATCTGAAATTTTAGGGTCAAGATGAGGTAGGCAAAATTCCCCAGAAAGCTGTGAAAAAGATAGCTCTAAGAGGTCACAATACCAGTCAAAGGGTAAAAAATTGAGTTCTTTGACTGGTTTTAATCTCTGTTATCTCCACCATAATTAAGATATGGAAGGTACTTCACTGTTGATTCTTTTCTTTTTAGAAACTTTCTTGCCATAGGTAATAAAGGTAGAAGCTGAACTTTGCAAGCCACAAGAGTTCAGTTTGTTCAAAGGAGATTGTAGACAAGAGAGAAGGGATGGTGAGTAAGTTCTAAGAGAACTCTTTGGATTGGTTCAAAGAAAGTAGTAAGACTTTATTAGTATAGAAGTATTAAAAACTTCTTGTGAACATCTTTTTTGTGTATGGTCAAAGGATTAGTGAAAAGAGTTTTAAAAGATCTGATCTATACCAAAATAGTAACTGCATAGTATATAAAGATTAGAAAAAATTAATAAAACATCCAATAGAATGTTTGTTTTATAAGAATAAGTAAGAAAATCTGAATAAAAGAAATAAAGGTAATACAGCAAGAATTCTATAAAGTAAAAAAAAAATAAAAAGAGAAAATTCAAAAAGACTGTAATAATATCTTGACAAATAATAGAAGAAAATAATAAAAATAGAAATTTAGTTAATAAAGCTTATAAAAGTTTTTAAAATGTAATCAATTTCTTTATAAAACTAGTTAAAAAAAATCTATTAATAAAAATAAAAGAACTAAATTGAAAAGAAAAAAAATTAAAATTATAATCAAAAAAAGTTTTAAATTATTTTATAAAAAAAATATAAAATATAATAATATAAAAAAAGGCTTAAAATTTTTTTAAAATGATAAATAAAGAGTTTTATAAAGTTCTTTATAACAAGAAAAGTAAAAAATATAAAGAAAAAATGAAAAACTATAAAAAATTAATGTTTATATAAAGGCTTTACTAAAATAATAATATCAAAGATTAAAAATAAAATAAATGATTGAATTTTAAACTTAGTTAGAATTGTGATTAGTAATTTGTAATAGTAAACTGTAAGCAATAATATTAATAATAAAATAGTATTAATTCAAATTATAAATAAGAAGATAAATCCCTTTCAAAATTGTACTTAAAGTTTAGAAACAAATTAAGATAAGTAAATTAATTAGTAATTTAACTTTAGTGATATTATAATTAGTATAGCCTACAATATATTTAATAAAGTATATATAATAGCCTAACAGAAAATTAAAAAAAAAATATAGTATTTAAAGTTTAATAAACAATTTATACTTAATAAAGATAAATTAAAAAAATCAAAAAAGAAATTATATAATTTCTTAAAAAAATAATACATACATATATAATATAATTAATTTTTTAACTCTCTATCAGGCTAGTTATATGTGCTTTATTAAACAATTGTAAATTATACATTGATATGTAATGCTAAAGCTAAATATCTGACTAATTCACTTTTCAAAGTTATTATCTAAAACTCTAAGTACAATTTTGGAAGTGATTTTTATTCTGTTAATAGTTTGGATAGAAACCCTTCCAACTTCTAATATCATCATTCACAGATCATTATTGCAAATATATATAATATAATTAATATATCTAGCTTTATATAAATAAAAATAACAGAATGCTTTTATATTTTTTTTATCTTTCTACTGATTCACATTTTTTTTTTTTTGATAATTTTTTTGAAAAACTCACAAAACTTTTTTATACAAGAGCAAGTCCCAGAGGACATATTCAAACACTTTCAGAAAACAAAATCTACTTTGTAACAATAGAAAAAGAGTTTTACTCAACTTAAAAAATAAATATTTCTAGATTATTTTTGATTTTAGAAGGAGAAAAAGCAAAAATAAACTAATTCATAATAGGTTTCTTGAGATCCAACCTCAACTTTACAAAGCTCTTAACTAGGCCAGTGCAGGTTAACATTTTTCTAGGCACTAATAGAAGTTTTATAAGCAATAAATTATATTGATAAGTTAGTACAACCTCAAGGCTAACTGAAACCTAGGAGGGTATCCAAGTCTCTTTGGTCAAATAACTAAAAGATCATAATAATATAACAACTTTAGATTAACTTACTTATATCATGTAAACATAAACATATTAACTTTTTACCTGCTTGATATGTATTAAAGCAAGCTAATCAATTTATCAACAAAACAGTAGAACATGGCAGATCAATAAGCTAGAACATATGTGATAATTAGTACATATTATCTAAAACAAGATCAATAGTTGATCATAGCCAGTTATGTGTTAATAAACAAATACTAGATATGTAAATATATAGAAGTAACATGGTATAGACTTCTTAATATTAATATAGCAACTTATTGATATATACATCAAATAGAAAAATAATATATAATAGTATTTATCCAATCATATGGTTAAAAAGATACTTATATAATAAAATAACTTAAACTCTTTCTGCTGATTCTCTAATCATATACAAAAAAAATGTTTACAAGAAGTTTTATACTTTCTTGCTAATAAAGTCTTTATACTTTTAACAAACTAACTTGAAGCTTGTCTTTATATATCTTTCCTACCTTTTCTTATTTGTTTATAAACTTCTTTGAATAAAAACTTGAATCTTTAGTGACCTAAAAGACCCAAGTATGCACTTCTTCTACTAAGGGCAAGAAGGTTCTAGGAAGTAAAAGGACTGACAAGTGGAGTGCCACCTTACAGAGCTGAAGTGATAGAAATAGAGATTTTGTCAACAGGAAAGGCTTATTATTCATTTTCTCAAGCTTTTCTAGTCCTCTTAAAGTGTTTACTATTTTTTACAGTTTTTCTTGTGGGATTTTGCCAATCTCAATTTGATCCTGAATTTCTAGTAGCACAATGTCATCAGGCTGTTGATTGGTTGATATGAAACATATTAGTAATTGAATATAAACAAGCATCTATTGGTCACTCCACATATTCTGATAATATTATTAGTAATTGAAAGAGTTGATTGGTGTCCTGTGTCTACCCCACTCCTCCAATTGGGATAATCTACAGATCAAGTTCCATGAGGTCAATAAAATATAAGTAACAAGTCTCCAGGTGGTGAAAAAGCTACTATTTATTCAAGCTGAGGTCTTTTTCTCCTATTATTCCAGTCAAGCAAAGTTCAAGATCAAGGTCTCCTTTTTATCCTGGTTAGACAATAAGACTGAATGGTCTCTAGTTCATGCTAAGCTCCAACCCTTTGGTTACAGTTGAGAATGTATTTTCCAGAAGTTATTGAAGAATATCGCAATTGATGAGAATCTCTACTGCTCTTCTGATACCCTCCCACTATTGTAAAGCAAAAAGATCTTTAAGGAATGACTATTTTGGGCAATAGAAGATATATACCAGTAAAATTCCTTTAACTAGGCATAGTTGCTGGAAGATATCATACTGAAACAACATGACCCAGTTTCTACTAGGTCACATAAGAACCTGGGGTCCATCATAAGTTACTGCCTATCACAGGTGAATAAAAAACACTACCCAAAGAAGGTTGGAACCAAGTGTATCCTGGAAATAAAAGCTTCTACTAGATGATAAGTTTCCTAAGACAGTACATGAGAAGGAAATTAAGATCAAGAATAGATAAGTTCCTTAAATGGTTAGAAAAAGAAAAAATATTCCAATCAGGTATTTCTTATTGAGAAGAGATTTTGAGAAGCAGGTCTTTGGAGGAAGCTGGAGATATTTTTTTCAATTTTTACATTTTTACTTTTTTGCTATCTACTTAGACATTTTTAAATATCCCCCATCTTTTTTCTTCATTCTATCCTTTTGTAGTTTCATGTATTCCAGTAACTTGGTTTGATATATAGCAGTGATAACCTGCTAGTAATGATACAGAGAACTAGGAGGGTCTTTATCCAAAGACACTATGAAGTGAAATATTGTCCCAAGGCCAAACTTAGAAACTATTATGTTTATGATGAGTTAGTCAGATTATGACAATAGTTTAGCTGTAATATATATCATGCTGCTCAAATGAAAATGCACTTATGTTTTCAATTGATTAATAAACTAACAATCTAGCCTAGCTATGAATATATATATATAAAAAAAAAAGACACTTATATAATAACAACATGTATTAATTTTTTGTGCCATATAATAACATATTAATGAAAGAATAAACAATAATCAAGATCTTAGAGAGAAGAGAAAAGAAGTTATTGAAGGTATTGAGAAAGATAACTTCTTATCAAGATTTTCAGCAAATACTTTGGGAAACAATAATAATATAACATGAGTTAAGAACAATAGCAATCAATCAATCCACATCTCTGTTGAATCAATACATGTTTTCTCAATACTAGATAATATTATTGTCAATCTATTGAGAATAGACCCATTGGTGCTGGTAAAAGAACATATATTATGGCAATATATCCTTACTCTCTAGAAAAAAGAGCAAGGTAAAAAAGAAAATTTGAAAGTATCTATGCTAAAAGAAAAGGTGTATAATATATTGATAAGTAAGTTGGTAATACAGGCATTAAGCTTTGATCAAGTTGAAGTTACTATATAGAAAGCATCACAATAGAAGTTCAATCAATTTTTACAAAACTCAAAGAAGCACACTCTATTAAGAAAGTTATAATAGAGGATAGTGCCATGATAGAACAAATAGAAATAGAAGTATTAAAAGAAACAGTACAAAGAAGTTGTATTATAGATAATATATCTTATAATATAAAAAATAGGGTTCAGGAATAACAGTAAATCTATTCTTTATAAAATAACAAAGGATCAATCAAAGTGGAGATACTTCAAGTCATGTTACCAGAAGAAAATAGGAAAGAGAGGATTATGTATTTCAAAGCAGCTCTAAAAATACCTAAGAGAATGAATCTCTTCAAAGCAGAATTTATCAATAGTAACTATTGGATTATATTTGATTTTGATGAAAAAAAAGATGCAAAGATGTTTGAAGATTATTATCAAAAAAAAAGCTGAGAACTTTACACTTAGAAGAATGGATAAAAATATAAGTACATGATCTTTTCAAAGGTATACTCAGAATAAAAAGTTTTTAAAGTTAAAAAGCTTTACATCAACTAAAAATAGATTAAATTATATTATATTGATGAATACAGATCACAAGCTTGGCAAATGTGTGATTAGATAAACAATAGAAGAATTAGGAAAGATTATCAATATTCATAAATATAGAATATTTTTCCATCAAAAACAGTTCAGAGTTCACCTTTATGCTTACTGAAAATATATTAACTTGAATAAGGAATAGGTGATCAAGATAAAATCCAATTAAGTATGGTCTGCAATAGTCCATAAGAAACAAGATAATCAAGAAATTACTCAGATTCTAAAGGAGAGAAAGAGATACTTCTTAAGATTTTATAGAGTTAATATATTAATCTATAAAATTTATAAAGAAAGTCTTAAATAATATGAAGGCTAAGACCTTTTATATATATAAAAACAAGATTATCTTGGTATCAGAAAACTACACAATAGTATATTTTGAGAATGAAAAAGATCTAAGGGAGACTTCTCAGCACCAAATAAGAATTGACAATCAAAAACTAGGATAGAGTACAAAGAATCATTATTATAATAGAGTATTAGCCGATTTGGTCAGATCAAGTAATACAAATATAATGATTAAAGAAGTAAGGGAGCAAGATTGCAAAAGCTGACATAGAGCAAGTGGAAATAGAAAAAGTAATTAAGATATTATAATAAATGAAAAAGAAGTTACATTGGTAGCAAGATTCAGAAGCAACAATATTCTGTCAGAAAATAAGAGAAGTACAATGAGGTCTATATCACTAGTAACTAGTAGTAATAAAAAGCCAATAAGAAGGTAAAACATCAAAAAGCAAATCAAGCCCTATATCAGGCTTCACAATATTCTTCAAAAACAGATAATAAAGCTTTGGATATTAGGTGACATCAAAGGCAAACAACAAGATGGAAAACAAAAAGCCTAAGATCAAAAAAAAAACAAGAGTCAGAGGTAGTTTAACTGAGTAAAATATTAGAGAAGCTTAATAAATAACTAGACAAACTAGAAAAAGGTTTACTCAGATTGTGGGTTAACTACTTCTAAAAAGAGCACACCAGTTCAACTATAGAAAAAGAAGGAATGTTAGCCTACTATTTTCAAATCCAAAATGCATAATAAGGTTAAAGCATTACAAATAGAAAAAAACAATAGTAGATGATAGCAGAGCGATCAAAATCTTGATATTTTTCTACAAATAGAAAAAGATAAATTTTTAGAGATAAATGGAGAGAATCAACAGATAGAAAAAATAAAAGAGGAAGATATACAAAAAAGGGTAATTAGAATAGGGACACACTATATTAGAGGTATTACTGATAGTACAAATCAGTATAGTCTTATAGAATAAATGCAGAAATAAGGTATCAAAATAATAGGACTATATGAAACAAAACTAATTATACAAAGACAAAATGGGTCTTTTGGAATCAAATGACTTTCAAGTATTTTCACAGTACTAATAAAGATACTCTATATGATGCAGGGATTAGTCTCTTGATAAGAAAAGATCTGGAAAGAAAAGTAGCTTCAATAGAGGGTATAGAAGAATATATGATAGCAGTTAATATACTAATGAAATGAAACAAGATGTGTATCATCCAAATTTATATTTCCTCAGACAAATAGCAAAGCAAGAAGGTACAAAAAAAAGTACTAAGCTTTATTAAAGAAAAGAATAGACAAGGCTTTTATATAATAGTAATAAGAAACTTTAATGCTACATATAACCCTGCAAAAGATAGGACATCAATATCTAAAGCTAAATTCAAACCATCTTGATATCCATAAATACTGCTATTCAATTTTTTAGATGAATGGTTCTTCTTTGACATATAAGCTATATGGGAAGGAAAAAATAAAACTTCAATAAGATAGAATGTTACTAACAGTAGTCAGATTAATTATATATAGATATCTCAAAGCTTTGCAAATTATTCAATACTCAAATTCAACAACCAAAGTATGAAGAAAACAATGGAAAGTGATTATACTATACTAGTATTAATAATATATGATACCAATCTCTTTACAAAAGATATCTAAAACAAAGAATTAATATAAAGGGATTAATACCTAAGCAATGAAAGATATTCAATAAAAACCTGAATCACAAATTTAGAATAGCAATAAATCTATTGTTTAAAGAAAAGCCTGAAAAATATAAAAGAAAAGCTCAGACAAATAAGATCTGGGAGACATTTAAGGAACAAATATGTAGGGTAGCATATAACAAGTTTGCGACCAAGAAGCTATCTGCTCAGGAAAAACATCATAGGCATGAGCCAGAATTCATCAAGTATTAAAGGATCCTTTGGCTAATTGCAATCTTTAAAAAAGCAAAAAGTATACATGATCCAATCAAATTGCAAGTTCTTAGTATGGCAATTAGGAAATACAACATTATTTTCAATCCTAATTACTAGATCTAAAACTATTGTATCCAATATAGCATTTCTCAAATTCTATGGAAACTATTAAAAAAGAATATACAGGATACAATAAAAGGCCTAAAACTTGTTTGTCAAAATACAGAGGCAAAAAAAACAAGGGATGCTATCAAAAGAGCCTTAGAATAAAGATGTAATAACTTACATAACAATCAAAGGAGAATGATAAACTTCTTGACTGACAAAGAGCAGATCAAAATAATATTGGATAGGATCAAGGTTAAAGATGAAGAAAAGAAATATATAACTATTAAGAAGGGAAAAATCAAAAGAGAAATAAGGAGATATCTTCATAAAGCATTCAAAAAATGAAATATCAATTTTGACAACCTTACAAAAGATTAAAAAGAAGAATACAATTCTAAAGGTTATATTAAAAAAAGGTAGTACAAAGATCTACTGGAGTCAATCTTCCAAGAAGAATTACATGAAACACTTCAAGGACTCTTCAATAATAAAACTCTAGAGAGATTGCAAATTAGCTATAAAATACTAAAAAAACTGGATCAAGAAAAAAAAAATATCTTAGAAAGATACTTAACTGCTTTTTAAGATAGGAAGTTACTCCAATAGGATGGAAGTAAAGCTATATATACCCTATAGCAAAGCCAAAACCCTGGGAATATGAACATCTCAGCACAGACCAATAGTGTTGCTGAAGGTTATACAAAAATGCATCACTAAGATTTTCACAAACAGATTGAAAAATATTTACAAAATTAATAATATCTTGAGAGGATCTAATTATATAGGATTATCAGGAAAAAGTATAACAGAATAGATTCAAATTCTCAATAATATTTGTAAAGAAGCAAGAAAAAATAAAAAGAAGTTATGGATACTTTTTCAAGATATAGCAAAATTATATCATACTATTAATATGAATATATTAATCAAGGCAATGAATAGAATCAAGATACTAGAAGACTTTATCCAAATCATAATGAATTTATTTTGAAATCAAGAATTTAAGGTCATATTTGAAAAAAATCTAACTGAGATAATCACAGTAGGAAATGAAATTGATCAAGAAGAAATTATTTTATCACTAATATGGAGAATATTTTATAATCCTTTATTATGCAGATTCAAAATTATGAAACAAAAGGCTACAAAATATTAGTGGTTTGAGATCCAGAGTTAAATAGAAACACTAAAAGAAAGCTAAAGTCAAGGTACACAACTATTATATTTATGAATAATACAATATGAATAACAAGATCCAAAGAGAATATGAAAAAGATTTTGGAAAAAATAAGAATTTTTTATAGAATAAATAACTAATAGATTAATAGTAGCAAATTAGTATTAATTACTATTAATAATCCTAACCAATATTCAGAAGAGATCAAAGTAGAAGTCAACAGAGAAATAGTTAGAGAGTTGGATAGAGTTGAACAAACAAGATTTCTAGGATCTGAACAGATAACCAGAAATTTGCAATTGAACTTAAAGAACAGATGATTAAAGAAATTAATATAATTACTAAGACCCTAAAAAACAAAAGATTAATTGACAAACAAGTACTTTATATTCTAAACAGAGTCTTAATATCCAAAATTGAATTTAGAATGTAGCATAGTATACTATTCTAGTGAATGTGTAATGTTCCGACAATGGCATATAGAAAGCTATTAAAAAATAAGGCCACATTATACTGATCCATATTTAATAGTATAGTATACTATTTTAGGATTTATAATTTAAAGAGTGTTTAGATGTTGCAAAAAAAAAGTTAGACAATAGGATTATGCAATAGATTAAATGACTTAGGGTCAGCTGGAATCATAACAATTATCAGATTAAAGTAATCACAGATTAAGTATTGGGAATTTCTCAACATGCTTACATGTAACTCATTAAACTATCTTCTGGAAAGTGACAACTTTGTATTACAAGTATTGAAACTGACCTAAGAAATAGAGGTAACCTTCCATAGCTGAAAGTAAAATGATGTCTTTAATTGGAGTATTGAAAATAGTTCATTTAAAGATTATTTGATAACAAATAAATACAGCAAAGTCATTCCATCACTCAAACACAATAAGTCAATATATATGGACCAACTTATTAACTGGAAAACTAGAGAAGTATAGAACTGGTGAATGTTCAAACTCTTCCAAAAAACAAGTAAGGGATCTATTTTAGAATGGTACTTGTCCATAATAATAAAAATAAGCTAGGACAGCTCATAAGGTATTGAAAGAAAAATTATTTAAAGTAGAGATCAGAACATTCAGTATTCAATTTCAATTTTGATAGAAGCAAAAACTTTGAATAGTCACCAAGAGTAATAATCAGTAATAATAACTTATTTGGAAAAAGTTGATTTTAGATAATAATAAAAGATGCATTAAAATGAATTATTTCAATGTGATAGTTTCAAGGAAAATTTGGGATCAAACCTAATATGATACCAGGACTCCCAAAAGGGATCAAAACTGAAAACTAATGCATAGTAGAATCAAATATAGAACAAATATATAGTATATGGTTTCTTATCTTAATAATAGAAAATCTACAAGGAGAGGTCAACTTTTAGAAATCTTTTGTTCCAAAATAACTCTAGAAGAAAAAATAAGTAGAACAATTTATATAGACTCAGTAATTACATAATATGATAGAAGGCAACTGGAAGAAGTAGAAATAGAGAACTAGAAGGAGAAGCTTATTAAAGAGAATATTAAAGAAGACACATATCAAATCTATCTGATTAGTATACTCAAGTGTAACAAGAGAGATAATAGCAATGATACAATGACTTTTTTACTTTGATGGATCTTTTGTTGATTATGGAAATAAAATATAAAGATGGGTGTAGCATAGATTCAAATTTGAGAAACAGGAAGTAAAAGCAAGTTTCAAGCAAGAGTAACTGATTGACCTTCATTTACAAGAGTAGAACTAGTAGCAATAGCCACTATACTGCTAGTATTATTATTATTATTATTATTAAAACTGGCTCATCCCACGCCTTCTCCAGTACTTTATTAATAAAAGATCATATTTAGCAACAATCAGGATGAATACTTTCCCATACTGTCTAAGAATTTATAGATCACTAGAGAGAAATAGAACAGGGAGCTATCTATTTTTATGACTCGATCTATTTCTAACCCAACCAGGATAAGAAAAATACATGAACACTTAGTGTAAATACTTCTTTTTAAAAATCAAAGTGGGGGACTAACGAGATACACAAGCTATACATTGCTCACCCATTCCCATATTCAGAAATCGACGCTATCTAGAGTACACTAATGCACCTATCGATCGGCTTGTTGCCACCCACTGTGGGGCCTAACATATCAGGACTTGTACAAGAGTCCTAACACCATCCGATGTTGGAGATCTCTTGTACTAGTCTTGCGACTAGTCAGTATTAAAAATAAAATTAAAACAGAAGGGGAAGGTTGAAAATATTTACAAGAAAATGAAGTAGGAGAAGGAATGAAGGGACACCTAACAACTACTCATCCACCCAACTTTGCCTCAGTCACTATACTGCTAGTAGTACCAGTTAATAGCAAGGTCAAGATTCATATTGACAGTCAAGTCAGCATCTCCAAATAAAAAACTATAAAAAAGGAGAATTCTAAAAAAATCTACAAAAAATAGTCAAAGGAACAAAATTGGTTCTTGTGAATATGAATGTTGAATCTAATAAAGAAAAAAGAATTAGATCTAAATCTTATTTAGGACAAGACACCCTCCAATATTCAATATAACAAGGAAGAGAATATTTTAGTCAAAGAAGCATTAAAGTTTTCAACAATAAAATATCAAGATTTGAACTTACCTAAGATTATTATTGAAATTAAATGGTAAGATATAGTATTGAATGTTTCAATAAGACAATTTATTAAAAAAACCAATGTTAAAATAATGACACATCAATGAACAACTCAAAACAGAATAGCCAAAAAGTGAGGTTATCAAATTCAACCAATATAGGCGCACATAAGATCTAGTTTAGAAACAAATAAATAACAAGCACACATGAAATACCTCTTTCAAATGATTATAAAAAAAAAGCTTTTTTGTTAAGATGATCAGTAATGAGCTATCCATGTTAACAAAGCTAGTCACAAGAAAATTAGACTTATACAAGTAAATAAAATGGCTTATATATAAATAGCAAGAAGAGACAATAAAATACTTGCTAGAATGTCTAGTATACAAAACTTAGTAGCAAGAAGCTTGGCAGAAAGATATGGAAGATATGATACAAAATTTCAACAAACTCCTGATAAATAAAAAAAAGAAGTTAGAAAAAAAAAGAGATAAGTCTTACAATTGATTTTTTTTTTTTAATTCGCAATCATGTCACAATGGCATGTTTTTATTGAGATATTGAAAAATACCTAAATATTTTACAGACTTTTACAAAGCAACTAACTCGTTATTGTACATTATTAGTTAAAGAACTACACTACTTAAAAAATATGAGAAGTAAATATGAGGAATCCACTAAGCTAGTTCAGACTAAACAAAACTAAGTCTAAACTAAGTACTCCAAGTCAGATTTAGAGAACAATATTTCACTCTTCTAGTAGCTTGGCAATAGTATCTATAAGTCAACCAGAATCATTACCAACAGTTTGTCACTGTAGATTATTCTGAAAAATGATAAATTGTTAAAGTTGATACTGGAAAAAAAGGAAAAAAGGAATGCAAATCAAAACCTTCAAAAGATTCTTGCTCTATTTCACAGTTTTTTCTTGAAAGGGGTTTGTCTGATTGGAATATTCTCTAAGCTTCATAACGTTTGAGAAACTTAGCCATTCCTGAAAGTGACTTCAAGAAGAACATTTGAGGAACTTATCCTTCTTCCAATATATGGATTTGCTTATTGCTAATGAGACCAGCACCATATTATGAAAGAATTTGCCTAATCAGAATAAAGAAATCTTTTCAAGAACTTTGCCTAACTGGGATAGAAGCTTGAAGACCTCAGCTTTTGTTCAAGAAAGCCTTTTTATTACCTAAGAAACTTAATGAGAAATAGGAATTAAATCTTCTTTTTGTACCCATCGTTCACCTTTCGGTATCATAATTGTTTCCTGAAGGTTGAATATATATAATTGGAGGAGACCCTTTTTCTAGAACTTTCTTTTCTACATTACCAGTGATATATCGAGACACATGAGTGTGATCAATAAGAGCTTGTTTACATTTCAAAAACTGACGTGTTTTGTGTCAGCCAATCATCTTTGATGAGAATTTGTGTTACCAAAAAATTCAAGGTCAAATTGAGATAAGTAAAATTCCCTAGAAAACCATGAAAGCAATAGCTCTAAGAGATCCACAAGTGATTGGAAGGGGAAAAATAAGCCCTTCTGTCATCAAAACCTCTATATACCTCTCACTTCAAAGGTTAAATAGATCTTCAGGTACTTTACAGTTAGTTCTTCTTCCTTTGAGAACTTTCTTGCCATTGATATCAAAGGTATTGCTTGACTTTTCTTGGTCACTAGGAGTCA